>JBBKCR010000034.1:6361205-6386128 GCA_037577295.1 Ladigesia roloffi | reverse complement strand
ACACACACACACACACACACACACACACACACACACACACACACACACACACACACACACACACACACACATTTTCAGCCTTTCTCTCTCTCTCTTGCTAAAGCATATCCACCTCTGCAATTTTACTGCACACTGGCAGTCTAATCCACAGGAAGCACACACAGATAAAACCATTAGGGGCTACAGCAGATTTACGCTACTGACAGACATTCCTTCATGCAAAGTACAAAACTGACAGCTAAAATCCACACATGATAACATAAAATCACTAAAATTACAGTATTTCAAAATTGAACAAATTATGTATTTCAAAATGTAAAGGGCTAAGATTTAAAAAGGCATTTTGTACAGATGAGGGAATATATCCTTTAACTATTACAATAAAGTAAAGTCATGTAAAATGGACCCTTTTGTGAACACAACATGGCAGACAGTTTGAACAGTGTAAAACTCCTTCTCTTAATCCATTCACCAAGTGAAGCAGGGGGCAACCAAAGGAGAAGTGTGTGGAAATAGCACCTTGCACAAGGGTACACCAGTGATGACACTAGCAGTGCTGGGATGCAAACCCACAACCTTTTTATTGCAGGGGCAACTCCCTAACCACTGGTTTCGAACAGCAAGTGATAAGGAAATCCCTTTTATAAAATTTGCTTACATCATACAATCAAAAGAAATGGCACTGTTTGCCTATAATTGTGTGCTTGTAAACCTCATTCACTCTCACTTTTGACAGTAACATGTAATAAGTACTGTAGTTTTAAGAAAATATTTAACAATAACATTGTTCAACTTGACATTTATGACAAGCTAGCAAAAATGAGTAAAAACAAACACACTTTTTTTCAGCTGTACCTATACTGGTCTGTGAAAATATTGTTTCACAAGAAACTGGTCTGTGGTGCAAAGCCGGTTGAGGGCCACTGAATTATACAGTCAATTAAAGTGCACAATGTTCAGTGAAAGTACTTAAATACAGTCTCCATCAAGGACACATATTATGCCTAAATCCCGCAGAGTATAATTTATGGGCTATAGAATAATTTATGCGAGCAGTGACAAGAGCAGGGTTGCAACAGTGAAAAATGTATTGCTAAGAATTTTTATGAAGTCATTACTATTCATTCACAAAATATAAAATGCCTTTTTGGCCAAAAACTGCTTCAAAAGAACAGTGTTTATCTGGAGCCAGAAAAAGGCCTAGCTCTGTGAAATACTGCCAGATTTTGACTCCAGCAGCAAGCTGACCAGACCTCATTCACACAGAGCCATCCATGACCGTACAAAAGCATATCAGTACAGCATTTGTTCAGTTTAAATGGAATACGTCATCTTATTTTCCCAAAGTGGAACCAAATGGCATACTCTTAATTATGCAGCACCGCTTAAATGGTCATTCAGAGAGTGCCTGAGAAAAGCCTTTACTGGCGGCCTAAATGTTTTGTAGTATCTTACTAACATTTTTTATTTATCTGTTTCACTTATAAACTCAAATTGGTCAAAAAGCAAAACCAAACAAATGCAATACATATTTCATGTTTCTCACATGAACCATGCATCATGTATGCATTGAGAAAATAAATGTTGGTTTAAAATCTTTTTTGTGACAGTTACACCAAGCACTTGCAAAAGTACTAAAAACATAAAATTTTTTGGTACAAATGTTATTTTTTACAGGTTTATGTAAGTTTTTGTAAACTCAAACAAATTCGTACTTTAAGGTGCACTTAAGGTTTCACCCAATCAAAAGACTTCACTCAGAAACCATAGACACTATTTGAAATATATAATATTCTCCTTCGGAAAAGTTGTTTCAGCAGCCTAGTGTAAAGTAGTTGTTCAGTTTAGCAGCTGGTAATCAGCGGAATGCTAATAATGAAGAAAACACCACAGGAATAATACTGACAAAAGGAGTTGTGTGAAAGAAGCAATGGGATAAAAACTTTTAAAAGTGATTTTATAGTTTGACATAACACAAATGTGCAATATTGTATAGAACTCAATACAGAAAACGTCACTTTGTATGTAGTCTTTGCTAATCATGAAGTTTTTTTGTGAACACAGCATCATGAAAGTGACCATTCTGTCATACATGAACACCCACAGCACGCAGTGTGAAAAATCCCTATAGGATGTTTCCAATGTTATGTCACCACTAAAACAACTTGATGTATATTCCCTTGTCAACACTGGGTGTAATACTTGTGTCAGGACACTTGATTTTAGAAGTGGAACGGCTTCACCCAGTGAACAGCCCATGCATCAACTAGAGTGGGGTTAAATTCCAACACTGTACAGCAGCGGAACTGCCCTCATTGGAGTGATGAAGCACCACTGAACACCTTTGGAATTTGAGTGCTTTTAAGAGCCAGGCCTAATCAGCCTACATCAGAATCAGACCTCACCAAAGCTCTTCTGGCTGAATGCAATCTACTTCACAAATATGGCAACATAGTGCCTGTAATTTGCTGTATGTATGATGTCAGGTGTCAAAAATGTGTCAGTTGTCTGATAGAATATATCATGTTTCAGTTTTTAGATATGAGATGTCATCAGGCATGAATCCTTAAAAGTCACATTGCTCTTCCACCCTCTTCAGTATCAACCCTTAGGTATGAGCTGCTGGAGTTCCACATCTCACTGCCTCAAGCTTCAGGTATCAAAGGTTTTAAATTTGAATACAAGATATTTGATTGGCCAGTAACAATGCTGCAATATCCAAAGTGAATGAAATTATAATATACTTTACATTTGGATACATTAAGCCTTGTGTGAAAAAGAATATTCAATTCATGAAAATGTCGTGTTATGTATTATTATTATTATAAAATATAGTAACAACTTCTGTAAGTTCACAACAAAAAGGTTTTTTGAAGAAAAACGTCAAAGCCAGAAGAAAGAGAGAGAGAGAGAGCGAGAGCGAGAGCGAGAGCGAGAGAGAGAGAGAGAGAGAGAGAGAGAGAGAGAGAGAGAGTAATACGATTTGGACTGCAGCCCTTACTCCACTCTAACAGAGACTAGCGGTTAGGTGCTAACCACTGATCTAGCTCGCCATCTGCCAGTGCAGGTTGGAAAACTCATGCAACTTTGAAGAAAGACTCCTTGTTGCTGAGAATAAAAGAGACTTCTCTCACGCATTAGACATAATTGCACGCATTGCGTTGCATGCTCCGAACCTGTCAAAGGATTTTGCCCAAGCTACACACTAACACTTGTACTTTGATGCCTGAATATGTCATCTCTTTTAGCTCGGATAACCTTGTCACATGCATTTCTTTGCGAAGATGAAAGGAGTGCTAAATCGTTTGGAAAATAAGCCACTATCTCACCAGCTCGGGAAGGCACCGGCGTGACATTTCACAGATGCCGGAGCCATCTGTAACTCCACGAACATTGTAAAACACATGGCTAAAACAGCACACAAGCACACACACACACTCACACACACGCACACACACACACACACACACTGGTTCACTCCTCTCCTACCTTCACATTTGTCCTCAGAGCACAATAACATGCAAAGAACATTGCAGTTATTGTGTGTCATAAAGACTATCCCGTAGGAGCTTCTCGAGAGGGAGTGAAAGAGAGAAGAAGAAGAAGAAGAAGAAGAAGAAGAGGAGGAAGTGAGAGAGGAGGAGGAAGAAAAAGAAGAAGAGAGGAAAGGGGGTGAGAGGGGGGTCAGAAGCGGATCACATCCCGCGACGTGTGTCAGCTTCTCTCGCTCTTCTGCAGCTGTGTGTTCTGCTATCTATCTCTTGTGGCTTCAGACTCCAGCACACACATGGTCGGCAAGCTGTGCCGTGCTTTATTGCCGGAGCTTGTACTTTAGCCAAAAAATGGTCAGGGCTGAGAGCTATGGCAAAGGAAATCTTTCAAACTCCCCCTTTTTCTCACTCTCTCTCTTTCACTCTCTCTCTGTCTCCATTTCGCTCCAGGAACGGGCGGATGTAGGAGGACTTCAAAGGAGGACTTGTTACTCCAAGCTGCGGAGCTGCATCAAACTCAACACATGATCAGCACTGCAATGGGGAGGAAGATGTATTACACTGGGGAGAGGCAGTCTGCATTTTCAGCATTTAGACACCTCTGCAAGCACACATAGAGAACCCCACACAGCTGTTATGTAATTGTCCTCCAACTCCTGTGTCTCCAGCGGTATCTGCTCAGTTTGGCTGCTGAAACGAGGCGCTTGTGCTTCTGTGGAGCCTTTCAAGCTCCTCTTCTAATGCCACCGGACAGCTGCATGTTTATTCATCTCTAATGTAGACTTCAGTCCTCAGAAATGGTCCCCATCCACTAGGCAAATGCATGGGTTGTGCTCTGTCTATATGCATATTTTATGCATAGGCATTCAAACCTGTACAGATGAATTAGGCATACAGCAAGGCAAATTATAAAGAGTGAATGCAGTCTGACAATAACTAAATCACCAGTTTAGAATCTTTTTTCAGAAATTCTCCCCACAAAAATAATTTTTCATCATTAGCAAGGACTGTAATGCAGTATCTTTACCACAAATGACCAACATAAATTGACCAACATAAATATCCACGGCTATACAGCATATAATGGTTGCACTTATTAAAAATATATAAATGAAGTATGGTAATCTTGTGTAGCTCTCAGAACTCAACACCTTCCTGCATAAGTGCTGCGAGTCCACTAGGGGGCGCAGCTCAGTAAATGTCTCTTCGTCTCTGTCTGTTAATGTACAACCATAACCTGACTACTTGCATCACTGTCTGCTTTTTGTTTGTATAAGCACACACACACACTCACACACACACACACACACACACACACACACACACTCACACAAACTCTCACACACACATATCAGGAGGGCTGCTAAGGACGGCCTGTTCGACACTGATGTTCCTTATCAGTGTATGAGGTTTAGATGGGAGTGGATAAACCCGTAGTAGATTTCATGTAACTGCTTGCTTCTCTGACCTGAATCCCCTCTTTCAATTGGTTTGTAAAGATGTTTGCAAAGCTATTGCACAAACTGCACTGTTAGTAGTCTTTCAAGTCAGTATGAGCGATGATTTTTAAATTATGTGATTTCAGAAGGTCAAACTGAAGAGGAGTGGGTTAGTATTTCTGACCTCAGTGTCTCGGTGCAATAGACTGGAGCCATGCTGTGCTTTGTGCTGTGTGTGTGAGAGTGTATGTGTGTGTGTGCTTCACTATGTGTGCAGTGTTGGAAGGAGGCAACATGTAGTGGGAGGAATCAGAGATGCTTTGTAGAATATATTTTTGGTGCCAGTCTCCCTGTTACCACGGTAACTAGTTCTTCTGTGGTCCCTGCTTTACAGTATAGATGAGCAACGGAGAAAGAATAGAGAGAAACGGGAAAGAAAGAACAAGTAGTAGCAGAGTAGAAAGGGGGAGGGTAGTATGGTGGGTGCTGCAAGAGAGTGGGCATGGAGCAACATGGTAAATTAGTCTGTGCAATATATAAATGTAAGTTACTTTAATAGCTTGCAAGCTTGCAAGTTTATATTTCCAGTACCTTGATTTAGCCCAATTTACAATTTTCTTTATTTTTTTCAGCAGGCCTCCTTTTAATAAGGTCTTTCCTTTAGTCTTATTAGAATGTTAACCAATAATATTTGCTGTCCTTACCTATCTCAACTCTTGACCAAAAATGTGGAAAATATATTATATTTTTTAGTTAATAAAAATGTGGATCATTCCAAAACATATTTAGCAGCCGACAAGCCGACGGGCTCGTAACAGGTCTATTGGCCTGTGCAGCATTCTATTATTATTATAAATTTCATGATCATTTTATATAAAATATTTTCTTCAATTTTTTTCAAATGTGTGGGATGAAATTCATTTGCAACAACAAATGCTCAAATGTGTAAAAATTAATTGCAACTAGTTGTAAAAATAGATATAATTGCTTTGCAAGCTACTGAGCTAGTAAAAGCTAAAATCAGTAGCCATCCCTCCATGTGGTTGTGTATACTCCTAGCTAGACATGACATGTGATAGCATAGCATCATATTTAATATGGTAAGGAACAGCAGTGTGAGCCTTACAGCAGAGGTGCAGAGAAAACCCATCCCATTCCTTTCATTTGTGGAATTAATATTCAAAGGACATGATCTAAAATAAGAAATTTCGAGAAGTTGTAAAATTATGCTCCACAAATCTTTAAATACATGTTAAATAACGTTAACTGTGTCAATATTTTTTTGTCCAAGATGTTCCCACATAAGTACCTCTCTAATGGTGCTACCTCAGAATGAACCCCCAGAGCAAAACAAAAAATGCAAAACATTTCAGCATTGAAGCAGAGTATGCACTAAGGAGTGTGGAGGCAGAGTATGAAAGGGGAGGGTAGAGGTGAGAGAAAAGTAGATGCAAGACAACAGTAGAACTGAAAGAACAAATAAGCTCAAGCCCCATCAGGTTGGTGCTGAAAATAGAACATATCTGAGGTTTAAAAAAATCCTTAAGATACTTCAGGCCACACATTCAGGGGGTTGTTTCTGAGGAGGTGTATGCATAGCCTTTGCTTCCTTTAGTCATAGGTAAGTGAGTGCGTGGGGATGTAGTCGGGAGTTGCTTCTGGAGGTCTTCCACACGGACCAGTAACAAGTATTCTTAGTTAAATGTCAGTGATATTTTGCCCACACTAAAAAATCTCTCTTGGCTGTCCTTGGCTCAGAGACGGACAGAAATAGAAAGTGAGAGTAAGCATAAGACCAAATATGTTGCAAACAGGACAAGAGATGTGCAGGCAACACTGCAGCAGAGCCAAGATACTTTAACAAGTATAAATATATCTCCTCCTGGAGCAACTCCTGCTGAACTGGTGAGTCATTCACCCTCTAACATACACACATACACACAAACATACACACACAAGGACTCCAAAGGCAAAGTTCAGTAATAGAAGCTCATCACTAACATTAGAGCGATAGGTGTGTGTCCATAAACAAACATACTTTCAGCACATCACTTCAGGAGTGAATCATGTTTATCATCCCTTTAAGTTTCAACAATGTTTTTTAATTCTTTATTTCTAGATTTATCTTTAAAAATGTGCACAATATCAAATGAGTTTCTAGTGAATCGGGTCCACCTTATATCTGCATTAATTAGTACTTTTATCAAACACAGCTGACATACAACTGCTCGTTGTAGGTCAAAGGTGGGGGGGGCACATCCACGTTAAAGGCAAAGGCCAAATGTAGACCCGACTATGCCACCCAGTGGACTACAAGTGCACTGGGACCCAAAAACAAACCGAATTTGTAGCCTGGTTGGTTCGTTTCGGAAGAAGCAGGACAAAATATATCCTTTTAAGAAAATTGTATTAATGCAAATTAGACAAAATAGAAAAAAACACTAAAACCAAAAACCCAATAAAGCCCCCAAATGGCCTAAAACCTGTCAAGAGTCTCGAGTTAAAATTCTAACAAAACCCAGAAATGCTGGCTGGAACTGGAGATTCACGTGCACGGTTCTCCTCAACCTGCGACTGGCACGGTTAGCCAAACTCCTCATCTACATCTCACGCATCTCTTCCGCCTCCACAACCCGCTCCCTTACCGCTCATTTTGGCTAAAACAAAACTCTGGCAGTACAGCTGCCTCACTCCGGGCTCCACAACTCTTGCGATCGACGGCTTTAGTGTTTCCAGCCTTCGAGCACACGAACACACAATCCACTCGTGCGGCTCCACACTGAACGAAAGTCCCTTTAAAGTTTCTTACTCGGGAAGAGCAGATCAGCTCACCACGACGTCCCCCGGCTCCAACTTAGTGAGAGTTTCCAGTTCAGCCCTGCCCACTAGTGCTGCCGAAAGTCTACCTCACTCCGCAGGCCACAGCTCTTGCGGTCGTCGGCTTCTGTGTTCTCTAATGTAAGTAATTTTCACTTGGATCAATAAATCCACTGGGATCAATTAACCAAAATGTTTGGTTTTGAAGTATAAATAAAATACAGTCCAAAGATCTCTAAACCGACTGTTACTTCTCTGCTTTATAGGGCTGGTACGAATACCATTATTTGAGCTTCGAGTATTCAGTAGTGAAAAACATTGAATTCTCGAGGCTTCGGAGGGAGGGGGCCGAATGTATTCTTATCTTGTATTCAGAAATCCATATTTTCAAAGTAGAATTACACATAAACAAACCGTTAAACACAGCTTTTCATTTTCTGCCTCTACAGCCACGTGGCCCGTTTTGAATTTGCCGCGAGACCCGGCCCGACCGGAACGCTCCTCTGCCAAGTATCTCCCTCAAAACTCGCACAAACTTCTCAAAACCAACTCGAACGCATTTTTCCACCACCAGCCAGCTGTAAACGCTTGCAGTAAAGTGCTAAATAAAAATTTTTTTCATACTTTTTTCACGTGGAACCACTGAGCAGGCACCAATCTGCCTCAAACTTCAGAGCTGCGGGATGAAATGCCCGTTAGACCCAGAGCGCATTTTAATTCTCTGCAGCTGCGTTAAAGACAGACGTGCATTTTACTGCTCTCCGGCTCTAACG
This sequence comes from Ladigesia roloffi, assembly GCA_037577295.1. Classification (NCBI taxonomy): domain Eukaryota; kingdom Metazoa; phylum Chordata; class Actinopteri; order Characiformes; family Alestidae; genus Ladigesia; species Ladigesia roloffi. The sequence goes on along the minus strand of JBBKCR010000034.1, from coordinate 6,377,608 downwards.
GTTTACAGCTAATACCTCCGATGGGTCAAAGGGGTTGTTGTACTGTGAAGTTTGCTTGTTTAGTGGATCTATGCAGTTCGGAAATCCCGGGGGTCAAAAATAATGGCACAGCTTGTGTTTTTTTTCTTCTTTTGAATATTCGAATCTCAAAATGAAATCTCGAACGCCACCCCGCCGAACGAATATTCGAATATTCGAGTATTCGAGTACAGCCCTACTGCTTTGGTGCCTAAAAAAGACACATTTCTGTCACTACTGACTCAAGCACTGGTTTATTCATGAAAATAAGAAGGACAGTATCAGTAAAACTCAAATGCCAAAACACATTATAAAATATTTTATATAAACACATTTGACAGCCCACATTAATTACTCCATGTATTAATGTGTCTAGTTTTCTTTGTTTTTTACAGGGCTGTGTGTTACAGTGATGGCTGGAACAGAGACGGACTAGGAGGGTTTTAGAATTTTTTAAATAAATACTTCAATGTGAATGCTATGTAAATCTAAACATTCACATTTATGCATTTGGCAGATGCTCTTCTCAAGAGCGACTTATGATTGACACTTGTAATATAATTCATATTACAGTTGTAGGCCATTTGGGAAGAATGGTGTAACACAATGTGCAGGCCGAACAGTTAATGCTGATACTTAACACCATGCTTAATATAAAATCCCTAATTACTCAATAATTCATCAAATAATAATTGAATATTAATTAATCAGTAAGTACATATAAGGGTGAATCAGCCTAAACTGATTCTGGTTGAGAAATATTTAATTGGGCTAAAATTCTACCCTTACATTATTATTGGTTTAATATAAAATTAAACCTAAATTCTAAATTTTAATAAAAATTCCTACACAGCAATGTTACACAATTTGCTACACCAACCACTACAAGACAACAATGTCTCCTTTTCTGGTTTAGTCATGACGTATGAAGGCACCCTTAGTGTTAATGTAAACCCATTCATAAAGGCCTGGAGCTTCCTTCCAGGTCAACAAGCCAAATCATCTCCTTATGATTTCAGTCAAGACCCCATAACTCCAGGCTGACAGATGAAATGACACTGAAAAAACTCAGTGCTTGACATTCCACTTGGCTGCAGGCCCTTTTCTTGCCATAATGACACTGTGCTTGAAAAGAAATAATTGGGTTAGAGCAGCAACCAGGTTCTTTAAAAAGAACCAGGAAACAAAGCCATTATGATCCAAATAGTCCTCACAACTATATGCTCTAGCCTGTCTGTGTGTTATATAGCCCCAGCGGCGTTCTGGGACAAGTGGCAGCTTTTTCACCGCAGAGTTAGAGGGTTGCCGTTTGTGTTCTGCACATAAAGGGTCATGCCCTGCACTGCAGCACACACAGATACAGCCCTATAGGCATGATGTGGCACACACAAAAAGAATACAGCCTAAGGAAAACATCTGCAAATGGGGATCCCATGACATAGTGTGGCAAAGAGAGCAGAGAAGAGAAGTGTGTGTGTGGGGTTTTTTTTGGGTTGCACTGCATGTTGAATAAGAACTGCTTCGGGACTTGTGATGTCATGGCTTTAATCCTCTGGCTTAAGTCTAGTCTGGCTTTCAGAGAGCAGCAGCTCTCTGTGGAGATAAAGAGAGACAGATACAGGGAGACAGAGAGACACAAAGAGGGAGAGGAAGACAGAGAAAAGGAGAGGCAGAGAGAGAGGGAGACAGAAAAAGAAAACGAGAGCGAGAGAGAGAGAGAGAGAGAGAGAGAGAGAGAGAGAGAGATATAGAGAGAAACAGAGACACAGAGAGAGATACAGAGAGGCAGAGTGAGACAGACAGAGAGGGAGACAGAGAAACAGAGACAAACACAGAGAGATGTGACACAGAGAGAGAGAGAGAAACAGAGACAGAGAGAGAGAGAGAGAGAGAGACAAAGAGAGAAAGAGAGACAGAGAGAGCGAGAGACAGAGAGAGAGAGAGAGAGGAGAAAGATATACAATAGGTCAGACTACGAGACTAGACTAAAGTTCATTCTCCATGCCAAACAAAATAGACTTGTAATTTATTATAGAAAAATGTTTTTATTATTTCTGAGAGCTATTTACTGAGATCTTCACAACTGCTACATTTATGACCATCTTTGTAGAGCGTGAACTCCAATCAGCCTCTTAAGTTTCAGGGAAACTTCCAGGGACAAAAAGAAATACCATGAGATCCAATTATAAAAACAAAACATGCAAACAGTAATGGCTTAAAGAGCAATAGCAACAGCACATAATTAGGAAAAAAATATGTATTAATGATAAATGAGTTTCACGTACATGCTTATCCAGATATAATAGACCACTGGCACAGATTTACATCTCAACATCTCAGTAACACATTGTTATCTGAGTGTGACACTGTCAGCCCTTACCTTAACACTATGAAAACAGTTGAATAACAAATGGTGGCAATCTGAATTTAAAAATACCACTAATTAATTTCTCACATATTCCACCACTGATTTCTAATGCTTGTAAAAATTCCCTCAGATATACCTCAACAAATTTCAAAGCTTGTAAGGATTTCCTTACAGATTTCCTTAAAGATCTATCATTCCAGTAAGGATGTCCTCAGATATACCATCATTTTTTCTAATGACTAAAAAGGATTCTTTCAGCCCTACCATCACCAATTGTAAATGCCATTAAATACTCCCTCATTCATACCATAACAGGCTTCTAATTCTCTCAGTGAATTTCTACAGCATATAAAGAGTTTTTCTGTCCATTATTACACAGCTGGACACAAGAGTCGCTAATTGTGTGATCCTAGACCCCTACTTCTAATTTGTTCCATGTGACAGCCAATTTGTTTTTAGTCAAATGTGCTAATTTCCTTTCAAAAATCCTTTAATGACCACAATTAGTGCCAAGACACTAAATATCCCCACAAATACATGATAATTCATAAATATTCAAACCTGGTATAACTGACCTTGGATATCATGATACTTAATGTCATGCTAATCCATGTTTTTCATAACTTCAAGACTTACAAAGAATTGGCTTCTTGCTGTACAGTTGTTACTGGTGCTCATTCCAGTCACTTAAGTAAAGTTATATATCAGAGATTTACACAGAAATGCCTGAAATTGAAACTCTCACTAGAAAGGAAAATAATCAATCAACAAGGGCTGAATATTATAATTGCCAAGTGTCAGTTCCTGACTCACCTTAACAAAAGGTTTTCATTTAACAGAATGCCAGTTCATTACTAGACCACCTTTCAGTAAGAATTCAGCACCATAGACTGTGTGACAAGCCTTCCTGACCCTAAGGAGACTCATCTCACCAGGGATGACCACACACACTCACATGGAGAACTCCAAACAACAGTAAAAGCTACAGGTGTGATACAGCTTGGCTGAATGTAGGATTTAGTGACTAATGCATTTAATGTAAAAGGCGGCATTTGCAAGAGCATGATAATCAAGTTTAAATTCTTAAATTCAGCAATATTAAATTCTATTAACAAAGAGCACATACATTAGCACTATACTAGTCTTCTATGCAAAAAAAGGCCCGGGATTAATTGACAGAATATAATTACATTTAAGCTGCAATCGCAATAATGGTCAGAATTTTCGATTTAATTAACTTTACGATTCCACATTTTGGCTTAGCCCAAGTTTAATTCAATATTTGAGAGAAGAAAGAAGAAACATCAGCACATATCAGAACTGCTTATTCATAAAAAAAAACTTGTTGTCTCTTGCATCTTCTGATTCTATCAAACAAACAAATGTGGACAAATGTGCTCAATGCTGAAAGCTGCTATAGGCTAGGTGTCTTTACAAACTTAACTGTTTTATCACTGTGAAATGTGATTCATATCAGCATACCAATATCTCTGCACAATCAAAACGAATCATGGCTGTGTGAACATTTGCTTGAAAGTCATTCCTTCCAGGCAATGCAGAGCGCAAACATGACTGCAGGTGTATCGCACGCACACACATATGAACACACACACACACGGCAGACTAAAGATATGCTTTTTTAACACTATATCTATCAAGGCACAAGCTTGTTGCTCCAAGAGCACAGCCAGTACATTAAAGCCATTATATCTAAACACCTTTTCCTCTCTCATACACAGGCACTGGTGTGCTGTTGTGGAGAGCATGACCACAAAAACAATCAAAAACATTCCCCAACATGTTTGAGGAAGAGAAATATCAACCTGGACCTGAGCTTGACAATCCTGCTATAAGTTAACATAAGCCCTGAAACAGTTAACATCAATCTCTTTCATTTGAAAGATTCCATTTAATCGTCCTTTAAATGTTCTTAGCCAAGTAAAAAAAAGTCAGTTTCTGACCAGGTGTTGGGTTTTTAATGGGGCAGTCGGTGGCCTAGTGGCTAGGGTTTTCACCCTGCAATCAGGAAGTTGTGGGTTCGATTCCCAAGACTGCTAATCATCTCAGAAGTACCCTGAGCCAGGAACACACACTGCTCACTGGGTGCTATGTTCCTGGCTGCTCACTGCTTCACTTGGTGAATGGGTTAAATGCATAGGAAGAATCTCGTTTGGTTCACATTGTGTGCTGTGTAGGATCACAATTCATCGAAATGTGTTACTTTATTATCACAGTTCCCCATCTGGATACAGATCCTTCTGAGAGCAAAGGGGTCCTGGTAGTATCTCACCCTGAAAACAGACCCTCTGCCCTTTAAAGAGTCTTTATTGCACCAATTCACAGATAAGGGTCCCTCTTGCCTCTTCTCTCACCCAATACACACACACTCCCCCACAGAGGTATTCTAGAACACGGAGACTTTCTCAACCAAAAGCAGACACACTGGCTTTTATTTTCTACGGATTTCTGTTAAAAATATGCATAACCTAATTTCTGTTTTTCTGATAAGTATTTTTGTTTAATGTGTATGTAGACCACAAGCACTGGTGCTTAGAATCCATATTCATACTCTTTCCCCTTTTGTTCTGACTGAGAATTAATGTGGTTTGTCTCAGAAGGCTCAGGGAGACAAAGTCTACAAAATAGACAAAATAACCTTTGACATATTTGATCATTAATCAGGAAAATGCTACCCAGTCATGCTACCCACTAACCCAAAACCACATTGTATCTAACAATCTTTACTTTTTGTGTTACTTACATGTTTATGTAATTAAGTGTGGGTGTTGGAGAATGTATTCAGGAATCAAATCAAAATCTTTAATGTGCTCTTTCAAATGTATGTTTGTTTGATGTCTATGTGATCCCTAGATTACAACAGAATCAAAACTACACATCCCAATATCCGGTTACTATTTGTACAATAATTATAAACTTTAATTTGTTCCATAGGCTCCTCACAAAGGAGCAAGGAAGGCTGCAAGACTTGTATTTGGCCAAAGTGACAATGATGGGAGTATCAGGACATCCCCCCCCTCCTTTCAAGCCCTGTGTGGCCATAAAAAGCACAGATTCAAACCAAAGTTGGAGCAGTCTTGGAGCAGATTTTAGGAGCAGTCCCGGGGAGAGCAGTTCCGGGGGAGAGCAGTTCCGGGGCAGAAAGAGAGCAGTCCCTGAACAAAGCGGAGCAGCTTCAAGAGCCTGGACCGGGGACCAGAGCATCAACGGAAGCAGAGACAAGACCAAGACCCTCGCCTGAAACAAAACTTCATCACCTCTGCAAACCCCAAGTTCCACGGCTGAGACTTCACTCTCAAGCCACACTGCTCAATCCACGCTGTTCCACTGCTTCATCAACTCCACAACCAAAAGAACTTGCAACTCCATCATCATTTCTCCTTCCAAGAACTTACAAAGCTTCAAGGCCAAAGAACTCAGAAACTCCAAGCAGCAACCTGCATCCCATTCTGTTGAACTCTGAAGCTTCCTCCTGCAACCCTCCAGATCAGTGACTAGTACAATCTGTGTACTTCTGATTACTGGGTTGTTCTTGCTTTGTGAAGCCGCTTTTCAGGAAGGTTTTAGCAATTTTCGTAATCTATTTCAATATCACCATTCCATTATTATTCACATTTACTATATTCTATGTTTGTCTGTTGTATGTCTGTCTAGTGTGGTGAATAAATGTTGTCTTAGCGTGATCAGTGATTCATTTTCTTGTTCAGATAAGGCAGAGTCACTTCTCAGGTTCGATTTGTTACCATGCTCTTTAGAGCCATAATAATTAGCTAAAATCCCAATCAATTAATATATTTTCTAAAAGCCAAGCTCTTTTAAACAGCGCAATTAAGAAAAGTTTTACGGATTAAGTAATGTACTCTGTCTGAACTATTTCACAGGCCGAACAGTTCATGCAGATGTTTAATGCCCTGCTTGATAGAAAACCCCTAATTAATCAATAATGAATCAAATAATAACTGATTATTAATCAATCAGTTAAGTACAGGGTGAATCAGGCAAAATTGATTTTGGTGGAGAAATATCTCAATTAAACTAAAATCTATCCCAGTATTATTATTAGTAGGGAATATTGGGATTGAGCCGAATATTTATATTTAATTATATAAAAAACCCTACAGCTGTGGTGTGTTCACAAATGAGCAAATTTTCATTTCTCTGTGTTTGTCTCTCTTCCTCTGTTTTTGCCCTTTGTCCCACAAATCCATACACATTCTGTCATTGTAAATGTTTCTTTAGCAGCAGGTGCTCCAGGAGACACAGTGGAGATTTCCTGGCTTCAAATTTGCAATATATTCCCTGGCACAAACACACACTACCACACACTACCGAAGAACACAATTTACCAACACTTCCTTATTGCTTTCTGCAAAACAACATATTTCATCATGGTGCATAATCGGGCCATCGCAGCATTTGAGTAAGATAATGATGTAGTGTTGTATTTTGTGATTCAGTTAATGTGTGTTATGTGAGTGTTAATGTTTGTTGTAATAACTGACTGTTGCATTTTTTTGGGAAATTTGAATTTTATTATTTTTTAGCATGGATTGAATGACTAAATTAATTGGAAACAATATTTCACAACATTTGCTTTGCATCTAAGGAATGTGGTAGTGATGCAGGGGGGCAAATTTTCCATTATAAGATATTGGCTTGTCCAGCAACAAATATTTGCATTATATTTGTAAATTCTGTGTAGATTTGAATTTAAGTATACTTAAACATATCTTAATCACTATTGTAAACACACACAGGTTCAGCAACAATATTATCAACAGCGACTTATGATAGACACCGCGGGTTTTGAAAAGAATCACTAAAATATGAACATTATGTTTTGTTACACTGCAGTCCAAAAGGAAGACACACAAACACACAGACAATTAAGCTGTGTTTACTCAAAGTGGCTTATTACATCAAACTGAAATAAATGAAAGCAACAAAACAGAAAAAACATCAATCAGACAGATAAAGTATTACCCATTTCTAAAAATACTTGTTCAGTCAATCAGGTGCAACTAATCATCTTGTCCACTACACACCAAGCTGGCTATGATCCACCTGTGATTAACTGTAAACAATTTTATTAGTTGCTATTCCTGGAGCATTCCATTGCTTGGCAGTGAACCTGAAGGCAAACAATCAACTATAGGTGCAAAGCACCATCAGAAGATATCAGGGATAAATTTGAGGACAGACATGAGATGGATACAAAACAATTTCAAAGGCTTTATCAGACTTCAGATGCTCAGTAAAGTCTATAATTAACGAGTGAGGAGGAAACTGGCCAGAGAGGCTAACAAGAGGCCTATGAAAACTTGGAAGCATTTACACTAATTTAACACCACACCTACAGCAAAGCAGGGGTGGTAGCATCTTGTTGTTGGGTATTTCACTGTTGCAGGGACTAGGGCACTTGACAAGGAAAAATGCATGGGGAAATATTTTGGCAAAAACCTGCTGCCCTCTGCCAGAAAGATGTCAATGGAAACAGGTAGGACACAGAGGAACCACAGAGTGGCTGAAGAAAAAAATGGTGAATGTCCATGTATGGTTTAATGACAGGCCAGATTTAAACCCTACAGAACATCTATGACAGCAGTACCCATGGTCACCATCAAATTTAACTCACCTTTAACAGTCCATTAAAGAATAGTGGGCAAACACTGCACAAGTGCAAAGTTGGTCGAAAAGTATACGAACAGACTCAAGGCAGCAACTAAAGCAAAACGGTATTCCACAAAGTATTGACATATCTGCAATTCAGATTTTTTCCCTCTGAACTGTTTTTTTCATGTCTTTCATTGGATCTTTCAAGTTGGATCATATATCACTCAGGCTTGATAATTTACGCAGATACTTTAAACGCAAAGGCTTAATCACAGCAAGTGTACTGTGTTATATACATGGGAAGGATTCAGACAGCTATTGTAAATTAAAACATCAGCATTGGAAAATATGTGCTCAAACTCTAAAAATCAATACATAAATCTTGAACTGAATGTGTGGGCATTGTGCAATATTCACAAAGACGCCCCCGTGTGACTAAATGAGATGCTGTATTTGTGTGTGTATGCGAGAGGGTGATTTCAGGCAGCTTAAACATGTGAAACAGACACAAATCAATAAGCTTCTCCCACAGTCAGAAAAAATGACTGTGTGACCTTCAGCTCCTACACCATAAGAGAAGAAAAAAGAGAGAAAAAAGAGAACAGAAGGGAAAGGAAGAGAAGGGAAGAGAAGAGAAGGAAAGTGGAGAGGAGAGAAGAGAAGAGAGTAGAAGAGAAGAAAAGAGAAGAGATGAGAAGAGAAGAGAAGAAAAGAGAAGAGAAAAGAAAAGAAGAAAAATGAAAAAGAGGAACAGAGTGACCAGTAAAGTAACCTTGTTTTAAAAAGAGTGTCATCATTACATCACTTCTGACAATCCAGCTAAAAACAGCCACAGCAGCGCAGGACTGACACACTGCAACACATCCACAAGGGCTTTCAGCACATACACATTGTGGAGGCTGTTCTTTCAGCACTAACCCAACCAAACCATTACATAACTACAACACTACCCAGAAAAGCACAGAGAGAGAGAGAGAGAGAGTACTGTTGTGATTTGGGTGGGCAATGGGCAACAAGGCTTAAAATAGAATGAAGATACACACGCACAGTACCTGTAACAGAAAAAAATACTGATTAAAGGTTTATTAGGCAAAAGGTTGATCCTTTATAAGGCTATAATGAAAGAGCTTATTTTCTCTCCCTTTTCTCTTCTTTTTCACGCATTCTCTGTATTTCCATATTTTTTTGTTTTTTATTGGGCATAGATTTACATCTTTTTTGGGCATTGACACAACATCTAGAAGTATCAATATGTAGTATGCATGTATGGCATGTAACAGGTCACCTTGTTGCAATAGTTAAAAATAAACATATAGCAGAAATATATGATTGAATTTTACAACATTTGTTTTGCTGCATCACTGTAAAATATTGTTTCTGAATACTAAAGTATTTAAATCCTTACATTACATATTCAAATGTCCACTAAGAATAAAATTGATATTGTCATGAGAATCATTAAAAATTTTCTAAACACTTCCTGTGATTAATATTTTCTCTGTCATTCTCCATCAGTGTAATTATGGAGGTAGATTTTATTAATACATCATTAGGCATGATAGTATTTTGTTTTATTTTCTGTTCTCTGTCTTAATGTCATCAATTCCTGTAACTGCATTAAAGTTTTCATAGTCCTCTTGTTAGCCTCTCAGGCCAGTTTCGTCCTCACTCGTTAATTATAGACTTTACTGTGCTTCTGAATTCTGATAAAGCCTTTGAAATTGTTTTGTATCCATCTCCTGTCTGTCCCCAACATTATCCCTGATACAGTGCTTTGTACCTATTGTTGATTGTTTGCCTTCAGGTGCACTGCCACGCACTGGAATGCTCCAGGAATAAAATAAAAATTATATCTGAGCTGGTATCTATGTGGATTCACATGCTAGTCAGCTCTGTACATGTATTTAGTGAATTCATGGTTTACTATGGCAAAATCATCAACAGGAAATAAGGAAGGCCTGGCATAACTCAATGTCAATGTTAAACTTGCTCCCAAAGCTCCAAAAATACATGTACATACATACTTCATGGACTTCATGTTAACATCTGTAAAGGAAATACTAAATGTAGCTTATCTTCAAGCATAGTGCTGTTTACTGTTTCAAAGAGACCAGTTTTTGCGTGTTAAGTGTGTATGCCTATTGCTGCTGAATTAAAGCCCCTGTACTGATTAATTACAGGGGCTATAATATATACTTCACTATACAGCATGCAGCATTTCTGGAAATGGATTGCAAGTAGCAACATGCAGCTATAAATGTTTGGTGTGTTGTGGTGCACCAACAGAGGATGACAGCATTTTGGACCTGTTATTTCTCCAGAATTACTGGCACACTTAGTTGACGAAAAGGGCTGGTGAGAATCACCTTAATGTTTATCAAATATTGTACTTAGCAAATAAAGAAATTATGTCAACTCTGTATGAGCCCCATGAGGAAATAGGTCAGGGTCTGGGATAGCCATCGCACAAGCTGGATCTTGATGTGTGCATTGGATCATTGTCCCTTTAAAGATTTAGTTTATTGGCAGATGCAGCAAAATACAGATTAAAATCACCTGGCACTTCCTGTTATCCATTATGACAATGCTACCAGGGCTTGTACAAAATAAACAGCCTCACAGCATCACAGATTTACCAAATTCAACACTTGGTATTAGGTACCTTTCCCTGTAACTAACTGCATATCTGAACAAAATCAACCTTGAAAATTTGCAGTGAAAAAGCTTGAAAGCTTGATTTTGTTAGACAACAGCACACTTTCATATGGTGGATTTGAAGACGGTGTCCCCAAGATGCCAGAAACTCTATAATTCTTCAAATTATGTTCTTAAGAAATATTGTTTTACTTCTCTAACAATCATCCTCACTGCAGTTCTGAAGGAATAGCCTTGTTTCCTCTTGTGGAAATGATCCTGACAGTTTTGAAATTCTTAAACTCCTATATGATTGCCTTATTTATTAGTAACATTGGTTTCTGCATAAAATAAGCTGCTTTTTAATAGGGTCTGATTGAGCCACAATGTTCCACATTGATTTTTTTCAGATCAAGGGTATCACGTTCAAGTTTCCAGATCATGTGTGTATGACTGTGTGAGTCAGCAAATGGTTAATGTGTGGCAGAGAATCTGAAGAACTGAAACTCAGGACAGGAATTATGTGTTCTTTCTCAGCTCACACTCTCCCTGACATCTCTCACTCTCTTTCTCAGAGGGAGAATCCCTCTCTCTTTCCCTAAGCAACTCATGTACTGACCGCCGCTTTCAAAGTCTGGAATTCTGGGCTCATTACAATAAAAATATTTTTGTCTGTGATCTGTTGGATACAAGAACAAAAACAGGAAAACAACAGACATATATAGCTTTGGCAAATATGAAAAAACACACAGGACAAACTGAATGAAAGGTGCTGGGCGCTTTGCAGAACATGCGCTGGGCATGCTGTGGACATGAAAAGACAACTACCTTACTGACATTTCTGATAATATTAATAAATAATAATAATAAATAATGACTGAAATTAACATGTCAGACCTTTCTTATTTTTAACAAAATATTGGAAAAAAATTATATTATGGTTTAAAAGAGATGGACACCTAAAGCTGCTTCAATTAATGCAATGCCCTCTTACGGAAAATTTCTAGACACCTTGGCTTTCGTTTAAACTAGTTTTGCATGTAAAACACATTAGATATTCTAAGCACTACTGTTAATATACATGGATAAAGTTTGGTATCTTACTAAAGTAAGCCAGACATATCTACCGCATACAAGAAATAGCAACAACATTAAAAACTCTGACAGGTCAAGTGAGCGACATTCATTACAATATTACAATGGCACCTGCCAAGGGGTAGAAAATATTAGGCAGCAAGCAAACAGTCAGTTCATGAAGCTGTTGAGTTGGAAACAGGATAAATTGGCAAGCATAAAGATCAGAGTGACTTTGGCAAAGTCCAAAGTGTGATGTTTGGACAGCTGTATTAGAGTATTATCTCTAAATTGGCAGGTCTTGAGGGGTGACCTTATTATGCAATGTCAGTACATACCAAAGGTGGTACATCTGTCTCTCCTGTTTCCTGTCTCATTACATCTATGTTCATGGCATCTCCTGCCACATTCCTGTCTGTTTATTAAACATACTCTCTGTCACAAACCTTGGCAAACGTACACTCATAACCAACACTGCTGCCAAAATAAAAGTTACCCATGCGCCAAACTTTTCAGAGCTATTAATGCTATATGGCTATTACATGCAATTTGAATACAAATCTATTGGATGTGTGGGCACCCCTCGCAGCTCTAAGGACTTTAACTATTTGCTGCAACCAACCAAATAAAGATCAGTTGTGGCCTGGGCCCCCTAGAAGTTATGGAACTGATGGAAAGTTGGGGGCTAGCTAAATTAGACACATATAGGTCCTGTACTGCTTAATGGCAGGTGTTTCTCTCAAAAAGACAAACAAGTGTAGGCAGCAAAAAGGCAAACTGGTGTACGATACAGAAAGATACAGAAAGTGAGAGAGAGAAGAAGATAGAGAGAGAGGGAAGTGAGAGAGAGAGACAGAGAGAGAGAAAAAAGTGGGGAGAGAGAGTTCAGTATCATCCCTCAGAATGCTTCTGTTCTTTCCATCTGAAGATTCCTCGTTTTCCTTTGGGTCCTCTCTGCCTCCCCCACTCCCTTCTAGATAAATATCATCCTCTCCTCCAGTACGTTGCCCATACGGAGGCTGTGCACAGTTCTCAGTGCATAGAATCATTACAGAACATTTTACTGCATAATTTGAGAACATGATCCTCCTTTTTCCCCAACAATCCTCACAAAGAGCTCCAAGGCTTTAACTTTTTATATGTTTGACGCGTGGATTTTGACTGCAGGTGTCTATGTGATGTGTGTGTGTATAATTTCCACATGTCTGAAGCAACTGCATAACTGATGATTCATATTTTCTAGACTGATTGAGTTTCACCAATATCAAAGCCTCCTCAACCCAATGAATAAACCAGAAAATGTGCACATAAAAAAGAAAATGGTTATAAAAGATAGGGACGTCAGATGGAAATGCACAATGTAGGAGGACAGAAAATCCTACTCTGATGGAAAAAACCTGTGGTGTATTCTGACCAGCAAATGTGGAATCTTACATACGTCTTCTTATTATATTTTTGAACCAAAACACTCATGCAGAATTCTACCATTACCACATGCAGTGAAAAAAAATGCTAAATAATAATAATGTACTGTGGAGAAATCAAATCTAATGCAATCAATTTGTTTGGACACTATTGTTCGCAACTAATGCACTCTCATCTCAAATGTCATATTTCGTCTTGTCTCCGGTGATAATCTCACTGCTGGGTAACATCATTATTTTTTTTACTCAAATTATGTAAATACCATGAATATCCTAAATCATGAATCATGTATTGCAAAATAAACCAAATCAAGTCATGGGCTAAGTGTGTCTTTATGGCCCTAACAAGTGATCAAGTTGTCTAGCAAAACAAATTATGCAGCTGTAAATGTAGCCCTGCCCAGACAGTGGCTGTGAACAGTTATATATGAACAAAGGACCCTTTACTATGCTAAGCAGCATAATAACTTGAAGTGGTTCGAGTGACGTTTGAATGCTCTTTCATATTTCAGATGCTAGAACGATGAAGGATGCTGGACTTGTTTGGAGTATATGCTACTGTAGCAACCTGAATTTCCTTCAGAATCAATTAAGCACCTACCTACCTACCCACCAGCCCACCTACAGTATCTATCTGAAATGATCACCTTCAGTATGCACAGTTCCACACTGGGTTTGTAAGACTGTTTGTAATAACATACCATCACACAGTTGTATCATTAAATCACAGCCAAATGATGTCAATATTGTGGAAACCAATTGTGCTGCTGAAAAACATATCCTAGTATTGTTAGAAGAGTACTTCTAGACAACCTTGATAGAACGTTGTTCAGTGAAAAATTCAATGCACATAATAAATGATGACTAAACGTTAAATCATTTTAATCAAACTAATTAAATAGCATGATCTTTTAAGCCTAATTTACACAATAGTAGTAGGTGTTTCAGATACCAAGTTTTTTGGTAAATAATGAAGTCATGTGTGCTACAGGTTAGGGCTTTGCTCCTGGAATCCTAGGACTGCTAGTGGCACACTGAGGTTCTCTTGAGCATGGTACCATCCCCACACACTGCTCCCTGAGCTCCCCTCGCAGACCACTGCTTCACTTAGTGAATGGGCTAAATCCAGAGGAGGAATTTAACATTGTTCACACTGTGCACTGTTATGTGTTCACAAGTGACTATAAGGGCCCCTTATGTTTACTTTTGACTTTATTTATCAATCACAATATGCTACCATGGTATTATTCTTGTTTCACTAAATTTAGTGACAAGCTGAATACGCGGCTCAGAAAAAAAAATTATACACCTCCTGTATTGTGAAAAGGTCTTGGACTGGTCTTCATTTTATGCATAAAAGAAGGAGTCTGAATGTGTTTTACTATACATTCCACCCATACAAACGTAATAATAAAGTTGAATTGAATTTAAGTTTAATTGAATTAAAATTTTGTTTCGGAGAGAAGTCAGTTTGCTTTGGGCTTCCTGTAGGCATCTACACCTGAACTTCCTACTTCACTCTCTATAATTCTTCGTGGGCACCTGGTGGGCAACTGTTCTGTGGCTGGCTAGCTGAGCAGATATAAGAGACGATTCTTTATCGTGACACACAGCAAGTTCTGCAGACTGGGAATGAAATCATCAGTGCACGCACTTGGGTATATCTCTACCTCCAAACACCCACAGAATAAGTCACACAAAACAGCCAAGAGCAGAGCTGACAGGTGAAAGCGGCACCTCACTATTCACATAAGCAACCCCTGAAAGCTGAAGCCACAGAACAGATGCTGGTGAGGGACTATAACAACATGGCTGAGGTGTACAGAGATGCAGCGCATTTAGAATGTGCTATGCAGAGCTGTGCTAGTTTGGATTAGCATCAGTGGGACGTGCTCAATTTACATCTAACAGAGCACACAGCTCCAAACCAGCAGGCACAAAGCACTCTCTGAATGGGCTTGTGTATGTGTGTTCTGAATGGGAGAAATAAGTGGTCCTGAATGTACATCACACTGTATACTTGAATGAAGCACAAACTGGCAGAAAAGTAACAGGTACAGTTCCTCTGCATCACACAACTGTATACACACCTGCAGAGCTGGATGTGGCTGGAATAGTACACAAAAAAACTAAAATGTTTAATCAAGTGAAATAAAGCCTTAAGGAAAGGCTGAATAATGCATTCTCCAATGCACTGCCTAAACGTGCTTTTAGGTTTGCAGACTAAACTAATGATAATGACTATCAGCCATTAAAGTTTCTCACAAGTTCCCCCAGTGAAGTCTCTGCTGGTGCCAGTCAACATTCTAAATTCAGTATATAGCATCAGAAAATAAAGATTCAAATACATAAGCACACACATACAGATGTACAAAATGAAGGAAGAAAGAAAACCAGAGTACGCGAAATTTCTTCACCTGCAGATAACTGAGCAGGTACAGGACGAACGGAGATAAACACAGATAGACAAACTCCCTGGCAACACTGCTCCTTGGCAATATCCTGCAGCAACTGTCAAATATATACACACCCTGCTAGATCACAAAGAGCTTCTTCCCCCTCTCCGTTTGCACCACTCACTCACTCATTCCTTCTGCATCTCTCACCCAACATTCCTTACCTTAGTTGTGACAATACACAGGCAATCCATTATGAGCTAAATAGCTCAGCCAAGAATTCCACTCATCGCCACTAATTGAGCCGGAATGGAGGGATGAAATAGAGGAGGAGAGGAAAAAAGAGGAGAGGAGGGAAGAGGACAAGAGAGGAGAGAAGTGGAGAGGAGAGAAAGGCTAAGGCACAGACAGCAGCTAGTGTAAACGGAGCCCAGCAAGCTGCCACAGACTGGAGCGCTCCTCTACACAGCTACATGCAACAGCAGCAGCAGCGGAAGCACACATGATGCTAGCAAGAGCACAAACCACAGCTCATCCTAAACACAGCCACAGAGGATGGCCACATTTCAGGCAGAGAGCTGGACAGCGGGGAGAGAGAGAAAGAGAGAGAGAGAAGGGAGGCTGCTGCTGCTGTTGCTGCTGCTGAAAGCATTCAGCATCCCGCCTCCTCCAGAGCAACAGACTGCACAGAGAATCCGCTCTCACATAACCCTGCCCGCCCGCCTCTCACATCAACAAGAGCACCAGCATCCCATGTGCTCTGCCCCTAGAGATATTCAGCTGTGTGTGTGTGTGTGTGTGTGTGTGTGTGTGTGTGTGTGTGTGTGTGTGTGTGTGTGTGTGTGTGTGCGAGCGCGC
>JBBKCR010000034.1:6338588-6354528 GCA_037577295.1 Ladigesia roloffi | reverse complement strand
TGTGTGTGTGTGTGTGTGTGTGAGTGTGTGAGTGTGTGAGTGTGTGAGTGTGTGAGTGTGTGAGTGTGTGAGTGTGTCTGTGTGTGTGAGTGTGTCTGTGTGTGTGTGTGTGTCTGTGAGAGAGTGGTCAATGGCTTACGTGGCTTAGCAGAAGCTCCACTTCAGTTGCAACAGTGCTTCATCAGTACACACCCTGACCAGATTAGTCTTCTTGCAATGCCTCATAAGATGATTACTGCTATTTCAGGAAGCACTACTGACCCATTATTGTTTAATGGACTTTTATTGACAACCAATACATGAGAGCTCAGAGTCAGACATATCTAGAAGATCTTCAACACAGCTTTAAAGCTGCTGCATTAAAGGTCGCTATTAACCGACCAAGTCACATTAACTTAGAAAGACATAAAGGGGGGATATGCAGTTAATGGTCATACGAACAAATCAGCCTGCTGGACTGTTCTCCCTTTAGCAGAGACAAATATTCTTCATAGATTATTTCCCAAAATAAAACATTTATACATGGATCCACAATAATATCTGTACAATAACAAAAGCATAATATCCAGATGTTTTGTGCTGGTGTAAGATTGATCATGCATTATGTTGTGAACTTGCTGGTTGACTCATTGGTTCTTTAGATATATGCAATAAGTCTAAAATACTGCATACACAAAATAGGATAAGATAAAGCTTTGTTAGTCCCATGGGTGGGAAAATTGCAACTGAATCACTGTATTAAAATCAATTTGAATGTATTTTACAACAACAAACTGTAATAAATAATGACTATAATAAATGTAAATAATTAACAATTAGGGCTACACTATGATATCTGTATCACATCTGCTTATAACTACCGTAAATTCCAGACTACAAAGCGCACCTGATTAAAAGCTGCATGCTCTAATTTTAGAAAAAAAATCAATTTTGTTCTTGTACAAGTCGCACTGGATTATAAGCCCCATGTCTCATGTTATAATATGTGATCTCTGCACAGATTTTTTTTTTACATTTAAACGTTACTGTAACAAGCAAATACATATTGCACATGATTTTGTTTTTCGAACAGTGTCTGTAACGCGGCTCCATTTAAGTATACGTACATATCAGTAACACACATTATGTTGCTTATCCTTTTTTACTGAAAAGTGCAGGAACAATATTCCAACGACCAGTAAAAATATATCCCCTATATATACTGCAGCCTACCAGGAAAAGTAATTATTCGCCATCTTCATCTTCCTTATCTTCGTCATGGGTGGGCCTTAGTGGGCCGTGCCCGCCCTTTGACTCACTCGGGCTCGCCCTGGGAATACGAACCAACCAGGATTGGTCCGGGAGTTTTTTTTGCCTAAACATTCGTCTCAGAGTTGCGCATAAAACCTATCAACCCGAAACGAGGCAAAATGTTGGCATCATGAAAAAAAAAAAAACATCCATCAGCCCATATTCTTAGACGTAAGGTTCAAAATTTGAGAAATTTTGGGAAAAAAGTAGCAGCTTATAGTCCAAAACAGAAGTTTTGTTTTGGCTATAATTTCAAGCCAAAATGAGGGATATATGTATTATCCTCCAAATGGGTAAATCTAAATGGGTAATACACTCACAGACAACCAAAAGATAATTGTTATAAAAAATTTGGATGAATATTAGCAGAAAGTGGCCATTTCTATATATTAAATATTATCTCAGTACTGGCATTTTCTTTACAATACTTTTCTTCGCTCACCAGATGAACCACAGAAAGCAATGGGTGTGTCATTTATGGAACTTTCTTATAGAATGTGTTTAATCGTCTCTGCATTAAGCAACTCACGTTACACTTGCACTGCACTGTAATATGAGCTAACATTTCACTCTATTTATCAACACTGTGCCAACACCAGCTAACAATTTGGAGATCAAGCAGTGGAAAGGCATTTTCGCTTGCATGCCTACATGCTAGTTAGCATGACAACCAATATCACAGTGCCTGTGTCTAGTCTATAATATCTGCTGAGACATTATGAACCACAACATCAGAAACATAATCCTCTATTAAATATTAAAGCCCATCAACATCACGATGCATCCTCTACTTTAGCATCTAAACGAATCACAATTTATTTCCTTTGTGAAAAACTCCTGAAACAAGCTAGATCTATGGCCAAACTGTTACAGATGTATATAAGACACTAAATCATTTCTATGTAGGCCAAAAGAGTAACATAATCCAGAGCATCTGCCACAATCACAAGACCCTGTTAGAGGGTCTTGCATCTTCGGACACTGCCATTCCGGTCACACCAGAAGTTTCATTTCTAATTGTTCAAATTGAAGCTCATTCTGCACGTGTCCAGAGATCATGATAAGGACTGGACATGAGTCACATACAATTAGAAAATAGAAATGGTTCTGACAGCAGAGTGAGGCAGCTTGTCATAGAAATGAAAATAATGTCCTCTTGTCCAAGGCTTGTATCTATGTATCACTGAACAATTATACTAGAGTCAATTGCTTGAATTTTTGTCCTCAATACAAAGACACAGCCTTAGACATTACAATTAGTATCTTCAACTAACCAAGTGAGAGAGTGTCAAAAAGCAATTAAATACATTAAACCAAAAATATCACATTTAATTTTCAAGTATATACAGTTTCCCATTGTGGCATTAAGTCTAATCCTGGACTATGCAATTGCAATTGCCAACAGTAAGGCACCACTTCAGTTTTTAACCTAGGAAACTGGTACTGGCACGTTAGACTTCTTTCACAGACTAATTTCACAATAAAAGCAATATCAACCAATAAATGAGCACACCAAAGGACTCTAAAGACAGGATAAACCAGACAAAAAAAGAGAAAGAACTAATACAACAAAACAAACACAGACCAAGGGACTATAAATTAATCACTGGCCATCTGAGGCCACATTCTTTTTGTGATTTTACACCTGAAAAGGCACTGTGAAGAAAATCTCTACCAGAGAAAGAAGCATTTAGAGAAGCATGTGAGAAAGACCAGAGACTCGGCACTCCATCTCCTGCCACATCAGCAAGGCTAAAAATAACAGAAGAAAGGCCCAAACCTGCAGAATGCACCCACTGCTTCAGAATGAACTAACTGTGCCCAAAGCAAAGGTGACAAGAGCACATAAAGACTCATTCATTAGACAATACATTCATTAGACAACACACTCTGACAAACCAGAGACATATTCTGTTATGTAAACGACTGTGTGAAAACTACACACCAAATTCAACGGCAGAGGTTTTTCTTCTCTGAACAAAGTGCATGTCTTCAGGACCATTACATCTGACCCCATGTTTATATTCTTCTATAGCAAACAAATATGGAGACTGACCTATGAGAGCCTGAAAGAGGCTGCTTCTGAATATGCCCACCACTCGCTGAATGGCAGTTCTGAGCTGCTGTTCCTCTGGTTTCTTCAGCTTGGAGCAATAGTCTTCCAGTAGCCCTAAAGCTCGGGTGGTATCTGCCAGGACAGGAACAATAAGTCAGCGTCGTTGCAAAAGAGAAAGATCATCAGATGTATAACACATTGAGGAATTTGATTCCCTAAAGTAACTTTAAATACAGCAGATCTGATTTCTTTTCAAGTATCATTTACTGACATTTCTGTAACCAAAATTCCTCTTTTACGGCACCTCAACAAATAGCATATTTTAGCACCTTTATTTCCTCTAAACCTGTAGAAGCAAAACATGCATTGGTTTCACACCGATGATGCTGGCACAAAACAAAAAGTTTGACAACCTTCTTTTCTCTGTCAAGTTTTTAATCATTCATAGAATAACGCAAAGTCAATTTGTCACATTAATGTTGAGGAGCTACGCTTATTTGTTTGTTTTCAAATTATTCGTTTTTAGCTGCTCAGTATTTAAAATTAATATTTTATTTCATAGATTCCAGAAGAGCAGAACATTCAGTTAATGCTGGGCCATGCTAGAATTTTATTAGATAGAAATAAATGCTATAGCTCTTGAAAATGTTGAGCCAGGCAGATGTTGTCCCAAATTCAAAATATTGAAAATGCTTATGTGCCAGCATGAAAAATACTGCATATATCTGCTGGCCAAAAACAGTAAATCCTTGCACAATATTGATGCAGTTAGTTTTTGGTGTTAACCTCATACAGATTACTATTAAGGCTTTTGGCCATATCTGCCAACCTGAAGCAAATTTTCCTTTTTTTGTAATGTGTTTGAGCTTGCCGGAAATATCCAATAACACTTGACTTAAGCTTTTTAAAAAGTGCAGCTGTGATACATGACTCGACTCATTACACAACTGAAACTTGAAAAGCATTTAAATGTGCTGCATGGTAAGCTAAAACACAACTACAGTATCTGAGATCATCTCACGACACACAGCGGTCTAGTCCATACTGGAATCTATTTATACTAACTACATTGAAGACTATAATTACATACACTTCACTGCCAGAAATATATGACACAGATGATTATGAGCCCAATAAATATGACTTCAGTGGGTAAAAGCTATATATTTTATACAAACTGTACTCTAAATATCCCACAGTTGGTGTCTTGTTAGGAGCGAGGACATCAGTTTGATTTCTATTATCCATCAACAACACCAAGTTTAAAGTAGATAAATGTAAGACCCAATAATATGGGACCGGTCTCCTCACCTCCTTTTCTTAAAGGCATACTTGCTTCTCTAGATCCGTGTGGGGCTGCCAGTGAAGAGACCAACACACAAATGATCCCGCATCATCTGAGGGGCTCTAGTGGCAAAAAAAAGTCCTGTGAAACTGCTAAAGTAGTGCCTTACAGGCCATTTAGCTCTCCAGTGCCAGCGTGCAGCTTTGTGATCCTACGGGCCAAAGCAGTGGAGCCGTCATAACAGCAGTGGAAAGGGCTTGTGAAAGCAACCTCAGGCTCTTGCAGCAGGCAAGGACTCTGCCTGACTGCTGAGTATCAGCTTTGAATGAAGGGAACTCATAATCCGATATGCAGGACGATCCACCCATGTGAGATTCAGTCTGTGAAAAGGGAGCATGCTTTAAGGAAAGCAGTCGATCTTGTTTCCAACATGTAAACGGAGTGTTTTTGGTAAAGACATTGTGCCATTCTCCCAGGTATCATCCATGTGTGATGTTCTGTTCCAGTTCCATCAGGTGTTTTTTTTTTATGACTTATTTTTACAGTATTAGATGGTTCTCGTTCACCATCAAACACACAAACGTCTCAAGTTACTCTCTCAAATGTAAATGTCTGTGATTTTTAAGGCAGACTAGAGTCCATCACCTCTCCAATCATGCATGCATAATTACGCACAGAGTAGGGATTATAATGGAAACCAGTCGTGGGTCAAACAAATATTATAGGCGCAGGGAGATTAGTACATGCCGAGTGGTTGTGTTATAGCAAAAGCCTGCTTGGATGATTTGGGTTTTTTTCTGGATTATTTACTACAAATTGTTTTACACTGATCTACATAATTCTACTTCATTAAACTGTGCCCTTATTAAAAAGGTCTGTATGGCTTTCTACAGAATTCCTAACATAATCCTTTGGCAAATTCTGACAGTTTACTTCTGAGGCGAGTACTACACAACTATGACAGATTGATAAAAACATTACTACAACAAATTAATGTACACAAAAAAATAACACGTTATTATAGTTATATACTGCACTAAAGAAATCTTTAGTAATACCGTTTCTTACAGTATTACTACATCTATTTTTGTAAACGACTAGTGGAATTATTCAAGTTGTAGTTCACAGGGTTTTAAGGTTTTTCTTCTGGAAATAATTTCATATTGTAACAACTAACCTTTCCTAAATACTAAAACATGTTTGTGGTTGGCTACTAAACTATTAATAAACAACAATAACAACAAACTAAGAGTCGTCATCAAGGCAGGAGCTGTATATGTCTGAAAAGGAAAGTGTGAGAGCTGACTTTACTTACAGACTCTGCAGGCACTCCACGTTCACTAGCTTTCATTCTTAGTGAGGTTAAAGACAGACCAGGCTCATTTCAACACCAAAATTGTGTGGCTGCAAAGTTAAAACCGAGCATTTAACGTTATCTCCCTCACTCACCAGAGTGTATGAGATAAAAAAAACAGGCTTGACAGAGCGTTTGCTCTTCGTGGCAAACAGCAACACCTGCAAGTTGAAGCTAGCTGCATGAAAACGCGTGACCCTCTGCACCCCAATGACAGTCTTCCATCCCAGCAGTCGTCTGAAAAAGAGAATCTTTTTAGACGTCCGGTGACTACAGTTTACTAGACATGTGTCCCCGTTGTTGTGTTGCTGTCTGTCTCTGGCTTCAGGGCATCTCTGTCCAGGCTGTCTGTGTGTAGACTCAGTGCAGCAGGAGCAACACCAGTTTCGCCTTAGCAACCAGAGGGTGGGTCACTACACGCCCCACAGTGACTGACAGCTGCCTCGGCCAATCACGTTCTCCAATTTCACCCGCTGGCCTCACAATTGACCAATCAAACGCACCCTCTCAGCCCTCGACTCCCGTGAAGTGAAGGTTTGCCCAAACATGTGGTAAAACATGGCAGCGCCCTGTCCGTGTGGGTGAAAGGGATACTGAGTGAAGGGTGTTTTAAAGCTAGACTTTCGTTCCTGTTCTGAAGGAAAGAAGAAAAGTAAGTGATAAAACAGTGTGGTATATATTTGTTGGGCTTTGTACACGCGTTGCAAGCCGCGATTGAGAGAAATGTATACGTGTTGTCAGGTAGATAGGTCTCAGTTTTTGGGAATATATTGTAATACACACTATATGAGCAAAGGTAGTAGGATGCCTGACGATTATACCAACAGGGAATTCAATGCGTTCCAATATGCACTTTAACATGGGGGTGTTTTCAAGATTCAAGATATTTATTTGTCACATGCATAGTCATACAGGTATAACACGCAGTGAAATGTGTCTGCCCCTTCTGTAATAGATTTTACTTTTCTTGGATGGCTTTCCACAAGATTTGCCCATTTCTGTGGGAACTCAAGGTCACGCATTCAGTAGAGCATTTATGAGGTCAGGCAATGATGTTGGACGAGAAGGTTTGACTCGCAGTCTCCGTTCCTGTTGGTTTGGGTTGAGGTCTGGGCTCTGTGCGCCCACTCTAGTTCTTCCACATTGAATTCATTCAGTCATGTCTTTATGGAGCTTGTGAAATACTTTCGCTGTATTTTACCCATTTACCAAGCGAAACAGGCAGCTTAGGAAACCGCAATAAAGTTAGCAGTGGGTTCGGTTTTCGCCAAACATTCACAGATCTTCCCTCTATTTTCTCTGTTAAAACATGAAACGATCTAGAAATGTCCACATTCACAGAATCGAGTGTATTTGTGAAATTACGTGAACAGCTTGGTTATTCAATTGCTACTGCCAATTTATTGTAAAAATGCAGAATACTCCTAAACTGAATTCAGAATTCACATGCTCCCGTCGATTTTGACAGTCTGAGACATTTCAAAATAAAGGTCCTCCTTGGACTATTATAAAATAATGTATTCCAACTTGTAATCAAATAGCATGTGTAAATGTATGTATATGTTATATTAATTTAAATCCCTTATTTCCATTGGTTTCAATGGAGGTGAAACATACAGCATCATATTGCTCCAAATACAAAGACTCCATCAACTCAATATTAGCTTGGGGTCGTAGGGCACATGTCAGCCTACATATATCATGCACTTTGACACTTGTGATATCTATAGATAATTTGTGAAATTAATTTATATACATCATCATACTGCTCCAAAACCAAAGACACAGTGGACTCAATATCAGCTTGGGGTTGAAGGGTACATGTCATGCACTTTGACAATTGTGAAATTAATTTTAATAGCTCATTTAAATTTGATTTTGATTCACGATTTTGGACGCAAGTATCTTTGCATGTATCTCATTGGTCTAGTAACACGGACTCAACTCAACTGTGTGAGATTACGTTATATACTTATTTGCAATGTTAGCCCCTTGCCCCAAGTTTGATAGTTAGATCTTTTCCTCACCTCCCTTAGTCCACCAACACTGCAGGCAAGTATATAGTGTCTTTTTGTTCTGCAATACAGCTACAGTTACAAAAACCTTGAGAAAATATGAATAATGCCACACATAACAAAACCACACGTGACACACTGAACACACAAACAATACATTACATATATTTATATATGTTTTTCAATACATTAAGTATATGATTAAAAAATACATACTTACAGAAATGTAATTACTGAAAGTAAGAAATTGCTTGCTACATTCTCTGGTCTTGGAGCAATACGATGCTGTATGTCCCACCTCCATAGAAAATAATGAAAATAAGGGATTTAAAATAATTTCACAGATTATCTATAGGTTTCACAGATGTATAAGTGCATGATATGTGTAGGCTGACATGTGCCCTTTGGCCTCAAGCTGTAATTGAGTCTACTGTGTCTTTGGTTTTGGAGCAATACGATGCGGTATGTTCCACCTCCATAGAAACCCTTGGAAATAAGGGACTTAAGTTAATTTCACAAATTATCTGTTGGTTTCACAAGTGTCAAAGTGCATGATATATGTAGGCTGACATGTGCCCTTTGACCCCAAGCTGTAATTAAAGAGTCTTTGGTTTTGGCGCAATATGATGCTGTTTGCTCCATAGAAAACAAAGGAAATAAGGGACTTAAATTAATTTCACATGTAATTTATAGGTTTCACATGAGTCAAAGCGAGTGATGTACATATAATTACAGATGCTGTTTGATTACAAGTTAGAATACATTATTTTATAATATTCCAATGACTTTTATTTTGAAACGTCTTAGGCTGTCAAAGGCGACGGGAGCATATGCATTCTGCAGAAGTTTTAGAGTATTCTGCATTTTCACAATCAATTGGAAGTAGCAATTGAATAACCAAGCTGTTCACGTAATTTCACAAACACACTCGATTCTGTGAATGTGGATATTTCTAGATCTTTTCATGGTTTAACAAAGAAAATGGAGGGAAGATCTGTGAATATCTGGCAAATACCGCACCCGCTGCTAGCTGTACTGCGGTGCTTAATAGGCGATGTGTGGGGATGGTACCTCGCTCAAGGGTACTTCAGTGGTGCTCCTAGCAGCCCTGGGCTTTGAACCTAGTCACTAGCTGTCCCTACTGTACTTTGCTTGTGTATACATTTGTAGATCATCTGTTGTAGGTAATGCAAGTGCTTGCAGTTGCTTTTGTCCCAGTAAATGCATATACAGTGCTAGGATGGAAATTATGAATTACCCTCAAGTAGCTGTTTCCATGTTCTTCTTTCTCTTCCACAGGGTAAATATCAAAATGTCACTGAAAGACACTGGTCAAGGCCAGCTAGTGCCCAGAAGGGTCATTATGGAAACGGTGGCCCAAAAATTTGAGAAGTTACCAGATTTTGACAGGTATGAACCTGTCATTATGTATGACAAGCCATTGCATTTTATAATCCAGTCTCTTATTACTAATTGAAAATATGTGGAATGAGTAAGCCGCCGTGTGGGGGAAAAATTATTAGTAAGAATTTCAGCAGTACTGAGGGTTGTTTTTTTACTACTGAGAACATTGAATGCATTTTAACTAGTAAAAGGTTGACTAATAGGTTGAACTGAAACTTGGTGAGTTTGAGCAAAATTACATCAACATGCCAATTTATTCTTTGCTAGAATAACTCGTGCATACTCCAATACATCTCCAACCTGGTTAATGTTGAATATTTGCATGCCAGAGGTCATTGCTTACTACTACTTATTACTTTAATTTATTTCGATCCCAATATCAAAACGTGTAGACTTGTTTGGTTTTCAATAAAATGCCCTTTTACAACCTTTGTAGCGCTGTTTTTCTTCCAACAGAAAACTATTTGCATATGGTCCACTCTATTTGGGTGGAAATGCTGGCTTGGCAGGGTTAATTGCAAATAGTTTATATCGCCGTGCACTCAACATCACCAAAGGGTGGTTTTCCTCAAGTCTTCCTATGGCTGTTCTCCCTTTCCTGACCACTGTGGCATTATATAATGCTACTGTCAGCAATTCTCTGTTAGCAGGTAAGACCTTAAAATATTATGAAGTCTCCTAATCCCAGATGTACTGTTATAACTTTGCTTCTCAATGCAGGAGACCTGAACTGCCCGACTTGTGCTGTGATTAGAGGCGCTTTAGTAGGTGTAGTTGGTGGTGGTGTGTACCCCATTGT
This sequence comes from Ladigesia roloffi, assembly GCA_037577295.1. Lineage (NCBI taxonomy): Eukaryota > Metazoa > Chordata > Actinopteri > Characiformes > Alestidae > Ladigesia > Ladigesia roloffi. The sequence continues at coordinate 6,344,325 of JBBKCR010000034.1, read as the reverse complement.
GTTGGCATTACCAGTCAACGCTGGGCTTGCAGCCAGGTGTGTGGTGTCTCTAACCTCTATAGTACAATGCATTTATTGTGCACTAGCACTATTTTGACATAGGTCACATGACTCATTTATGTTCACATGTCTCCCTGATTGCCTTTTAGGTACAACAGCACCCCAATGCCTGAGAAGGGAAACATACTACGCTTCTGGAAGAATCTGAGCAAACCTATTATGCGAAGAATGTATGCTGTACTGCTACTGCAGGGTGTGTTTGGTACTTACTTAAGCACCAAACACTATGACATTTATCTAAAGATGCTCAAATTAGCAAACTCGGACAGTGATGAACTTAATGACTAAGTCGTATTACATTAAAAACTCACCTTGTGTGCATGTTTTTCTTTCAAGTTTGTGATCTATTGTTTTTTACATCATACACCATTAAAACCTAAACATTAAAATGTGTCGTTGCCTTGTGCTTAGGATCACACTATTGAAATATATATGGATTGTCTATAAATCACTGCTTAATTTGAAGTTGTAATCACAACTGCTCAAATTTGGATCACATTGAAGACCTGGTTTTGTATTTCAGAAGAGCACTTGGAATGTTGGGCTTCCACAATACAATGACATTTTGTTATGCAATTCACAACCCTACTGATATACTTGCGCAAAATAAAGTCTTTAACTACAAGTTAAAATCTAATATTGACATTGTCTCGGTCTGCAACAAGACAATCCACTACATACAATGTAAATCTTAAACCTGATAAACTGTTCCCTCTCACAAACAGTACTCACTGCAGCCTTCACCATCTTTAAGCTGCTGACTTATATTTTTGTTTATTAATTTATGATGCCGTCCTTAATATGGCTTTTTTCTAAACTGCAATCTTGGTTTGAGGGTGTCAGGTTGGCCCACTTACCTATTCCTACAAATGAGATTGTATTTCTGCTACTGGTACATACAAAGGTAACAAGCCAGGTCAAAGCCTGCTGGAATACATCATAAAAGTAATGTTCTAAATGCTGCTCAGACCAATCTGTCAGAGCAGCTAGGAATCACTACATCAGAATTTAAAATAGGTCTGTACTTTTGGCCATGCAACATTGTGCTTTGTAGTGTTTGCAAGAGGCTGGCACATCAGTCCTATGTAGAAAATATTCCCCACCCCTAACCCACATGACATTAAAAAGTGATATTATGGATGCCCGAGAGTTTGAATTTCCTCAAGTTGAAAGACCTTACAAACACTCTTTATCCACTTAGAAAAGAGGACGCTTAAAGGACACTTGCAGAGAAGGAAGAAACTGCTGTTTAAAAAGAGAAAAGGAGAATGGTTAATAAGGTAAAGCAATGTTCATTACTCAAATGTGTGGATAATAAAAATATGATTTATTTCCATACGGATATCCTAAACATTCTTTGGGTTTCGAATACAATTCTCCATACATGAGACATTATACAAAATACCAGACATTTCTTTCCCAAAACATTTTGTGAAGATGAAGCTGAAGTTGTTGCATTATGAAACCCATTTGCTGCCATATTTAGCAGATACACATCAATGAAGCAAGACATACTAATACACCTATAAAAATGGTGTAGATAGAACTACATAACAGCAGTGTAATGGAGTACTAGTAAAAGCTTTAACTTACACTCCTTTGTACTACCTTTTTAAATTTAGAAGGCCATGATGCAAGCTGCTGGTCCCGATTCTTCAGCTTTTCCACACAGCAAATCCACTTTAGCATAAAGAAAAATAAGGGGGCTACATGAAAAACATCCTCCATGAAAACAGTGATGTTTCAAAAAGGGCTTCTTCAACAAAAATTTGAACAAAATATTTTTTGAATTTATCCTTGAGCAACACCAAAAATTCTACATCGTATTTAAACACCCTTTGTGAAACATCACCCATTTACAGTTTATTAGGTTCAAGTTTTAATAACCACTTAATCAGCCCTCATTTAAATCAGACAAGAAATAACTAACAACCTCAGTACAAAATGTTGACAAACATTCTCTCCATTTTTTCAAAAGAAGTCTTTAAGTTCAGAGGGCACTGCAGAACATCTCAGGAGAGAGTGATTTCTGAGCAGTCTTCTAAATCTTGATCCTTACCATGGATTCAGGTAGGCATGATGTTCTGAGACCAGTTCATCCCGCAGGGCAGACCAAGCACCTAGAAGAAAACTGTCAACAAGTTTAGCAGTAACTTGTAATCAAAGGTTCATTTTATATACATGCCATTCATGTCCTTATTCAAACAGTTAATTCTCAACATTTGAAAACTACTGTTGTAATGTCCCCTCGATGTTCATTACATCATGTAATTTAGTGCAGTCTCAGGAAACGCTGAAAAAGTAAGATACTTGACCCTACATTTTAAAAGAAGAGCTTGCACTCTCTGCACATTTAGTGCAGAATTCCACAGAGACGTGGTCTTTGTCCACGTGCAGACAGACACCGCCTGCTGCACCTTTGTCCTCCACCTTCACTCTCTTCCTCGGTATGGCATAATCATGGTCATTCTCACTGGACGCCTGGAAAAGCGAGGTAGAGAATTTCATGCCGTTCACACCGCTTAATCTGGACAACAGCTGAGCCAACATGCTCTCATTGGCCAACACAGCTCTTAAGTACCTAGTCTCATTCTCCAATTCCTCCACTCTCTTGTTCAGGTTGCTGTTCTCCTGCTCAAGAAGCCGATTTTCAGAGGTCAAGGACTCAACGCGGCGCTCTAAGCCATTCATGTATTCTTTCTTCTTCATCCGGTTAATTCTTGCTGCCATTGCATTCTTGTTGATACGACCAGAAAGATCTTGCAATTTCTGTCTTGGCACAGAGAGAGGAACGGACACATCAGAAGCCGGATTCAGCCTCCCTTCTGGGCTTTGAACTGGGTCTGGCATTCCGACTTCTGGGAATGGAGCAAAGGTGCTGTTGTCTAAAGGCCAGTTGAAATCCGAGTCAAATAGGTCTTCAAGCCCCCACTCGTTTGAATCACTTTCTGGAGATGTTTGTTCAGTCACTCCACTTTCAGAAGCCTGGTCAAAGACCTGCACAGGGCTTGAACGCATGACGTCCATGCTGACGACTCTTGCTCTTTTTCTGGTAATCATGGCAGCTACTGAATGTCTGGTCAGTCTTTACCCCTCTCTGCAGCAGGATTTAGACAACCTGTATAAAAATGAAATGAGAATTCATTAGTACTTAAACCCCATTACCAAACTACATTACAGAAAATAATCACAAGGTTTTTTTTACCATCCGGGTCAAAAAATGTCTTAAGTTTTTAATCATACATTAACAGAGGCAAAAGTATCTAAAAGGGCTTAGATAAAAGCGATTTACTTTTTGAGTGCCTGGACAATCTTATGAGGCATTAGTGTGTGATACATTCCAAATGCTCCCCCTCAACTCATCAAATCTTATTATGCAACCACTTATTTTTGTTTAATTGTATAGGGTAGGTGGTTGGAGGGTTGCTCTCTTATCGAGATGTCGTGGGTTCCAATGGACTGCCGATGGCACCGGTGTGGTACCCTTGACCAAGATGTAGCCCACACACTAAGCTCCCTGAGCTACCCACTGCTTCACTTGGTGAATAGGTTAAATACACAAATAATTTCATTAGGTTCATACTGTATTAGGAACAGAGCCAACTAGCTGTTTAGCAAACACCAAGTAGCTTTTGCCAGCCAAGGCTGGTCAAGTACAAAACGCAGATGTGAAGAAATTTCGAAAATGCTACAATTCAGTTCGAAATATAAAATACGTATCGTTTCATACTGTGGTATACACGATTTAGTTTGACACATTAAACACTAGGCTAGTTAGCCCTCTTAGCTTTTGTAGGCCGCGCGCCAGGCGCCATTATCAGAATGATGCAGCGTTTTTTAAATACAAAACATATAGAAAATTCAATCACACAGCACGTACTACCCACCAAATATTAGTCACACTTGCCGTCTGTCTGTCCGACCTGGAAGTTGTGGTATTTAGCATTAAATAATAAACATATTTGTCCTATATTTGAGCAGGAAAAGCTCCTCACGACCTGCAGCAACTTCACTAAACCAACGCACAACGAACGTTCAGACTTCTCGTCTAAAACAGCGCGATATCTCTCGCGGGATTTCATCGGCTCGTCAACAGAGCTACCCAACATGAGCAAAAGTATTGGGACGCCAGACATTTACACCAACAGGGACTTTAAGGTAGCTAGGTGGGTTCGGGTGGTTCGAACGAACCCCCCACCCAGTCAAAGTCGTGGTTTTCTTCGTTTTTTGCTTTAGCTAAGTGCTGATTATTTATTACAAAAAGAAAGTTTTGGACATGCAATTATGTAAGTAGCCAAATGGAACGTTGTGAACAGTGCCCACTGTTCCTCCCTACTGATTGAGACTGGAATCATTTGTCGCGGAAAAATCTGCATTTATTATTTTAATAAATATTCATTATTCTTTTTGAATGATTTAAGGTTTATTCTGTAACCATTTGATTCACTGTTTTGATTATTTGTGATTATGTTACACTGGGATTTCTTAATTATAAATCCTTAGGTAAGGTTAAAATCAAATAATATGCTATTATGTGGGTTTAAAGTTAAATGTAAGAAATTAATTTAGAAACAGCACATATGTTGTTTAGTTTTAGCTTAGATGATTAGATGTTCTAACACTGTGGTTTGAAGCTTTGAAGGTCGGATGTGACATTCATTTGTTCATAACAATGTATGTTTCGACTAGAGTATCTCCGAAGAAGTCGGTAAACAAGGTCGAATCTTATGTAATTTTGGGTATAAGATCTTGAGGGAAAATCTTACTCACTAGGGAACAGAATAGACTTTGAGAGACATGGGTGACCGCATCACTATGTTCTGAAGAAAAAGACTCTGTTGGTTCATTCTGCGAATCTCTGACACCTGGGCGATTTTCCCTGACTAAATGGCAAATTGCCGTAACATATGTCTCTATTGACTTACTGACAAAAGTTATTACAATAAAAATGTTAGCTTTGGACATGCAATTCTGTAATCAGCTGTTCTGTAAAATGGAAGATTGTGAAAAGTGTCTACTGTCCCTTTCTCTTGATTGATACTGGTTTCTATAGGCCCTTTAACTGAGAAGCTATTCAAAAACACCGCCCAATGAGCTAAAGTAAAAAATGATTTTTCACTCAGTACCTGAGTTATTTTTAGTACTTTTTTGCCTAAATATTAAGGGAAATATTATTCCCTGATATCCAGGATATTTGGGTGCCCCTGTGAAAACCGAAAAACAGGAAATAATATTTCCAATTACAATTTAGGTAAATAAGCATGTAAAGTGTCTGAAAAACACCCACGTTCATAATTGCATGTGATTACAATAGACGGTCACGCATAATACAGTCTTACAAGCAAGGCTACCATTTTGAAAAGAAATACTCGATCTCTATTCAGTGTTTCAGTCATTTAAATTAGTATCTGCAAAAATAAAGAAACGTCGAAAAGGCATGTGTTAGTTTGTACTATACGGTAGAGCCCTGCGCGGGACTTTTTAAAATCCAGCTCCCGCTGAATATCTGACCATTAACGCTCGCTCCCGCTATACTTCTGACAATTCCCGCCCGCACTCTCTGTCACTCCCGCCTGCTCCCGCCCGCAGGGCTCAAACATGAAGTCCAGCTCTTTACCCTCTTTGTTTGTTACAATTTTAAAGTTTTTCCATATCTCAGATTTCCCCAATTTTAGTT
>JBBKCR010000034.1:6314854-6334268 GCA_037577295.1 Ladigesia roloffi | reverse complement strand
GTGTGTGTGTGTGTGTGTGTGTGTGTGTGTGTGTGTGTGTGTGTGTGTGTGTGTGTGTGTGTGTGTGTGTACATACATACATGCATACACACATATATACACAAAGTATATATACAATTTAAAAACTTATGTACAGAAAACTGTAATATGAACAAACAATCTGGTTTTGCAACCCCCACTGAAACACTCACGGGTCAGAACGGTTTCTCTTGGGCTCCGCCACTGCCAGGTCTTTGCACTGGACTATAAAGATGTGGAACTCTCCCATCTTTTGCACATAGTTAATGGCAAACTGGATGCTTCCTTTAACTTCCACATTGCCAAAGTCAGTGCCATCAATGCTCATCACGCTGCCACTGACCTTTCAAATCCAACACAAGCAGCTGTTTTATTCACTGAGACAATTTCAAAGTAGGACAGTTGTGAATCAAGGCCAAATCAATTGTATTACAACATGCATAACTCAATTAGCAGAAGAATTTATTAGCTTGTTGCACATGTTAGCAATGGTTGGCACATACAGAAGACATGGAGGCGAGGCCAGAGGAGGCACTAATGTTAGTGTTTGTGCTGCCTTTCCTCTGTCTTTCAGAGTAGAAACTGTTCACTGAGGCACGGTCACTTTCTTGGCCATTTCTCTAAAAGACAAAGGAGCATGAACCTGAGCAAACATACAGGGTAAAACACAACTGCATGCACATGCTGCCAGTGATGTTGCCATGACATTCTTGGGGGAATGTGAAAACATAATGTGTTTTGATGTTATAGAAATGTAAGCATCTTCATTAAACATCAAAGTATGACATCATTAGACATATGTATTAATAGATTGTACACCTGCATTCGATTATGATCACATAAGTAAGACCATGATCACTTTGTATGGAAAATGGTTATTCAAAAATTACAAACATTTTTATTACTGCCATATCAAACCCCCATATGTCTTAATTTATATCGGTTGTCAAACACCATTTTAAAACCACACTCTCACATTATAAATAGCCATAGAAAAGGTAAAAAAATTTACTGGAATAAATCACACTAATTAAACATACATAAAATATAACTATAACTATATAACTATAGATTTCATTTCAGAATAAGACTTTTTGTTACAACAGTGACAATATGGGAAGTAGAACTAAGTTGTATTAAATTGAACACTGGCAAAGATGAATCTCTACCATCTTGTTTGTTAGTTCCATAGAACAGCATCAACATTTGAATCTCTTTCACAACAGAATGAATCAGACAGGTAATGGATCAGGAGAATTTTACCTGCTTTTGCATGAAGGCAGGTACAGATGCACTCAGCAATTTCATCTGCTCTGTGTCTGAGACTGAGGACATGGAGATGTGTGGGGCTGCAGACACTGGTCAATGAACAGTAGACACAGTGAACAGAATGATTATGGAGCACATTTATTTACAACCATCAGGCCAGTCTGCGACTGTTTCTAGCTTTCAGGCCAATGACGATGATACATTTCTGAAATGCAGAAGCTGACTATTATTTACTAAGAGGATAAGTAAATACAGATGATGTCCAGTTCTACTATCAGCAAAGTTGCAGCTCCAGATGCTTTAGGTCCCAAAGTGTCAAGGTTTGCCATGAGAATGCTCTGAAAGGATAAACAGACTTCACAAATCAAACCAAATAAAAAACGCACAAGAACAAGAACTTCATATTTACCATCTTCCACACTCAGCATTATGTCACTCTTTGCTCCAGCTTTCCATCTTTCTTCTGCATGGTTTAGATTGACAGAGAGTAAAAAAATATGTAAGTAATATGAATAAGTAATATGAAATTAAAAACATCATAAAAAGCAGGTAATACAGTTTTAAAAACACAGGCATCACTCTGAACCGCAAAAAGTACATGTGTGGGCTGGTAAAATTAAATATTGTCAATATATTTACTACGTCTAATTATAAGATTGCTATAACATAAGGTAACACCCATTTACAAATATTCAACTATTTCATTTAATACAAAATACAGTTTAGGTTGCTAAACGACAGTTATCTGAAACATGATACATAATCAGGACAAATCCCAGGGAATCAAGGTACTCACGTGATGTTGCTAGGTTCTCTAAGCTTTTGGAGATAGACATGGGTCTGATTTTCACTTGTTCCAAAGCTTTTTTTACAGGGCTTGGCTCTGCACTGCCACCTATTAAAATGTATGTCAAATTATTATCTGAACACTGCTTTAGTTAAGTTCAATTCAACTGCAGAATTTCTGAAATCAAGCTTAGTACTCTAAAAATAGAAAAGACAAAGCTCTTGTAAGTATTGACTGGATTCTGGGAAACTGATTCAAAGGTTATATTGTAAGTAAATGGCTTATAAAACAATCAAGTTAAATTAATTCTAATTTACTTCAACTGCCAAATTTTGAAAATTTAATTGAATATGCAGATCAAATTTAATAAATGTATTACAATTCTACTTAGGTATTGATTATGCTGGCAATATATGTAATGCATTGAGGGAGTAAATACCTTCATTTATAAAACCAACCCATTATTTTCTTGTTTTAGTTTATTTCTTCACACAGGCACAGACAAAGTTAGAGAGACGCTGGTAAGGTAGAAGCAAGGTTTTGCAAATGTGTATGAAGAAGTCAGTAAATTAAAGAGGCCAGAATAATGAAAAAACATGAAGAAACAAATCTGTTTCTACCTTATTTGTACTTGACAAATGCCAAGGCATACAGACCATAAGGTTAGGTCTACGATGTTTACAGTAAATCATCAGCCTTTAGCAAAGAAGTCCAAATCTCACTAACTCCTGAATGAACCATTTCATGTAGTAAACCCTGCTTCTACTAAAATCAGAATGTTGTTAGAACACACATGTTAATCAATGCTGTTCTAATGAATCGAGACTGGACCAAGTAAAGAAAAGCTCACAAGCTGAACTTGTCCAAGAGTGAGACCAGGCTTCAGGTGAGCCGCTCCTGGAGGAGTCAAAGGTGAAATCCTCCGACTCAGGCTGGGAGCAAAGAGAGGGAGAGCTCTTGTTGCTCACCCTGCCCTGCGGCACCTGTTCAGAAACTTCACCCACCTCTATCCACTCCTGCCTGCCTTTCTGATCAGTGCACTCAGATTTGTCAGTGGACTTAGGCAGGCCCAGGTAATGCTGATAACTCAGAGGAATGTAAGACCTAGCTAGATGGATATTTGGCTGCAAGTCCCCCAAACGTTTACGTTCTTTAAGCATTATTGATCCTCCATCTGTACCTTCGTCAGATTTCCTTCTGTGGTGCTCGGGAGAGGCAATCTTGGCTGAGGCTTGACCTTGAAATTTAGGTGAGGAGTGGACTGGACCGATCTGTTTTTCACCAATGTTACTTATGCTGATTTCAGAAGACTGGAAACTCTCAAAAGACGATGGAGTCTGTTGGGACATCGTCCTGAGATGCTGCTCAGGATGTTCCTTTTCATCACTGATAAAATTTGATTTGTTTGTGTCTGACTGTCCAGCGAGACATAGGGTTCTGGTTTGGAATGAGTCCTCTACACATTCTGCCACTTGTCCTTCAGTTGGGTTTATATTTATAGTAAAGGCTCTTAGCGGGGACCCAGTTTTTTTAGACTCTTTGGCTGGATATACATCTCTCGGTGGCACCTTAGCCTGGTGTCTTGGGCTAGGTGTTTTGGACTGAGCTGGTACATTCTCTAGGTCGCCGTCTGCAGGCTGTTCCAGTATACCCGATCTATGGAATAATCTTGGACTTAGATTCTTGCCTTTATGCTGGAGTCTGTGGGACACTCTATCTGTATCATCTTGAGGAATTTTAACGACTTTGCTGGGACTTTGCTTTCGCTGACTCTTTTCTATCTTTTCCTTCAAAGAGAGAATGATCATTCCAGCCTCTCTGGTCAGAGAGGACTTTCTTCTCTCAGGGCCTGCCACTGGACTTGGTGTGATGGAACTAACACCCAGGTGAGACATGCCAACATCTGTAGAGTGATTTCTTGAGGATGCTACATCACTGATATTTGGTACACTCTCAGGAGTGCTGATAATTATCTTAGGACCACTCTTTTCTTTCTCCCAAAAGGATTTGATTTTGCTGATTGTGGCAGGCTCAGTATCCTTTGGAGTGTGGGTCTTTTGGGTTGATGGTGCAGGAGGAATTTCATCTAATGTGTGTACCTCAGAATCCTCTTTATGTTCCTTTTGTTTTACTGGTGAGCTCTTTGACTCCTCAAATTTGCTGTCAGTTTTCGGTTTGTGCTCCTGTGGCCTCTGATCAGTTTCCAAAGCTGCTGATATCTCATTGCAAAATGATGTAGCAGATGAATCAGCACCATGTCGGATTTGTTTAGGTAATTCCAGAGAGCAGTCATATGTGCAGGACCTACCTTCTGGATAATCATTGTTCTCATAAAATGTGTTTGCTTTTGACGGGCTAATGTTAATGCTGAGCAGTTCGTTGCCTTCACTTAACTGAGGCATCTCACTTTGATTTGTATCTGCACTTTTTTTGATGCTCAGGATTTTTGGTCCTTTGTTTCCACGCTCCCAGAACGATTTCAGGCTTGCGAGTCGACTTGGTGATATTTCCCCTTGGTCTTGATCATCTTGATTTGTTTTGGTGTCATCATCATCTACACTGTCTAAATTAGCATCTCCTGTCTTAGGAAATATACTTGTCTCATGTTGCTCAGTAGCAACATTCAGGGTAGGAGAATTCGGAACATCTAATATCTCCACACCCTCACAAGTTGTAGATATGTGATGTGCTTGGCATTCAGAAAACACGTTGTTTTTTTCCTCATCTGGTTGGCACACCACATCTTTATTTTGCACATTTTCAGGACTTTCTACCTTTGCCTCTGTTCTTGAAAACAGTGCAAGCAGCCCCTTCCTGGGTTTTGGTTGTGGTTTTGCCTTAATCTCTTCTTGCACAGAAGTACTTTCTGCTTCTAGTGGGATGCAGGGGTTTTCAGGGACCTCTTTGCTCTCCTCCCCTGGAGAACTAGGGCTTTCCTTCACTTTGCTGCTGTCTTTGGAAACCCTTCCGACCCAATGAAGCACTTTAGCAATGGAGTTGCCCTCCTCCTCTGTTAGCGAATGGGCCTGGCCCTCTGGGATAAGGTGACTGGCCTTACCTTGCTCCATGAGAGAGGCAGGGGGCTCAGACACCTGTGAGGAAGGAGGTCCAGCATGGTCTTGACTCTCTACAGAACATACACAAACATGCACACACAGTCAGAAAGAAAAATGAAAGTATGTCATGTTTAAATCTCCATTCCAGGATAAGGATTTGCATTGTTTAAACCAGGGGTGCCCAGTCCTAGTGCTCTACAACCCAAGACCCTTTAGATCAAGAAGGCTTATTCAGGTTTACAGGTAAACTCAGCAGGATGGTCCACCACCAGGATTGGACACCACTGGTTCAGACTAAGAGTCATTATAGGCTTTAAAAGACTAATTATCACGGATAAACACTTTATTCAGATGTGCATCATAAATATTACTTTACATTGTTGGATCAGTGATTGAGTAACTCAATAGTGAACGAAACATTTGCAAACATTTTAGCTAATTTGTACAACCCCGAAATAGATACACAACCCCTGTAGTACCAATTCACCAATCACCATTTGCCTTCATACATACATGAGCAGTGCCATGCATGTATGTTTTTTACATGCACATGTAAGATGTTAGTATGGATGTTGGGATGTTAGTATGGAAGTTGCTGTTAAACCACTTAAACTGTTCGATTAATAAAAGCCAAATAACAAAAAACAAAACAGAAAATAGCTGATATTGAATTGTTGCATTTTTTTTTCCTGGTTTTGTATTAATTATCTGTTTAACTTTAATGAATTTGTAAGTTCGATTGATTTATTGATCTTGATACATATCAAGAGACTGATTTGTCTTACCAAAAGCTGTCTCGATGGTTCTTGTCTTTTGTTCATTGCCATCATTCCAATTTTCACAACCATAAAACTCACCTACTTTCTCATTGCAAGTGATGAGCTCAGGGAGGGATGACTCAGCCTCACTTGATATTGGAAAACACTGGGAACTTATCAGTGGCTCTGAGTCAGTGTCCCCTATGTCGTCCTCTTTGTGCACATAGTGGCTCAGCGGCAGATCGCTTGCGTTTGAGGATTCACTTGTGTTTGTCACCCCCTCCTGATCAGAAGGGGTACTGCAGTCCTGGTCCAGCAGGTCATGCTCTCCATGTTCTCTGTCATCCAGACCCTCTAACAACCCTGCACCTCTGTCCAGGATGACAGGGGAGAAGCGTACCTGCTTTTTATCTAGACACCAAGGAGAGGACCAGTCTGAGCTGGGGGAGAGGGGGGGGCTATGGGAGTGATCAGAGATTTCTGCACTTAGTGGAAAATTGCGCTGGATGCTGAAGCTGTTTTGAAGGGAAACTGAGTCAGTGAAGCTACAGCTGGAACCGCTATGCTTCAGAATGCTTCGTGGGGTCGGGGACATGTCCTGTCCAGTGACAGGGTCACTGTTGGTGTCCAGCACAGAGTCATGAGAGGAACTGAGGAGTAGTTTCTTTTTTGTCTGTGGTTTAGGGGAGTCTGTGTTTTGGTTAATATTAGAGGGTATAGGGCTTTCAGCTGATGGTGGTAACTCTGGAAAAAAGAAATTGTAAACAACAAAAGGTGGATAATAAAGCAAGACAAACAAAAAAAAATGCACATGGCAGTCACAAACGAATTCAAAGTATTATTGAATTCATTTGGATAAAGCACAAGCAAATGAAAAAAAACTGACAAAAACAATGAGGCATAATGGATAACCTAAAACTTTTACGTTTATCATTTCAAAAATATATTCACAATAGAAGCCATAGGGAAGGTGCAGTAACATCTTCCCACTGGCAGGGGCACCATACAAGTATTGCCACTCTGACAAGTATTTTAAGTCAAATTTTAGGTAAAAGGAAAATTTACATGAGACATAAATTGCTCTATTTCACATATGCAAAATGCAGACTAGGTTGAAAAGCGCTTGAGCATTTCTTTATCCAACGAGGTCTGTAGAAAAACATTTTGATAATAGTCCCTCATTTTTCTCCAGAAAAAAATCTTGTTTTTTTATATTGTTTTTATAATGATACCAGCAGCCCTGGGAAACTCTGGCCTGATAATATCAGCTAAACATTCCATCAGTGTGCTATGCTGTGTAGCCTGGTCATGCATGGCAGCTTAGAGCTCTAGTGCAGGACAACATGTCTCTCCATATAATCCCTTCGCTACTTGGCAACTTTACTGGCCCCCTAATCTAAAAAACATCAACAGGGACAACCTCTCTGGAGCATTTCACTCACACGTCTCAGGCAAGTCCATTTTTTCCTCACACTTGCAAATAAGCTTATTTTACAAATCTCTAGGTCTGTTAATGAACGGATGTTTTGTTTCTCTGAGTAAAAGGGTGAGGTGCTGACTGATTCTCTAGTGTAAACAGAGTGGCATTTTTAAGTTCGCATTTTTCAAAATGTTAATATCAAATAGCATGTCAATAAGTATCCATTGACCATGTAGATTGTGACGGGAAACCAAAAGAAACATTCACTGCAAGACTTTTTTTCCATTTTTGGTTATGAGTTACATTTGCATGGCACAATAGAAACACATCATGCATAGCGAAAAGAGCATGCTTGAGTTAAAAGCCAACATCAAAAGCTCAAGCAGGAATCACACGCTGCATTGAATGGGGATCAGTCAATCAGACTTACTGTGTGTGCAAGGAAAACGCCTGATCTTCATGCCATTCACTCCAGTAAACACACAACACATTCATTATGCACAGTAGAGTATGTATATGTTTGGTTTTGGCTCACAGTGGACTATATAACCATGTGTAACAATGAGTTATTTAAGGATATAATTATTAAAATGAACATAATTATACATAACAAGGCCATTATTTTAGTCCTGTGACATATCTATAAAATATAATCATTTGAAAAGGTCATCATACAATGTCAAAATGATAATCTGATCGAAGATGGCCTCCCTCTAAAGCATTAATCAATGAATTTTGCTAGGGGAAGTTTTGTAATGCAATTTGTGTTATTTAATTAATATGGGTTAAAGCATGTCATTTTATCCAAGTTCATACAGATAAGCACAGATGTTTATGCCAGCATTGCATGACAGGCAGAAAACTATAACAACTCCATACATCTTTGGCACATGGTCATTATTATCAGGTTTTAAAGAGGTCTATTTGAACAAGGTTAATATATCTAAGGAAGTCTCATGCATCTGGAGAGCAATTCACTTTAGAATTACTACTGTCAAACCTGTAATGTATACAATATTTATTCTAGATTAACAACACAGATGTATTTGGTTATAATTTATCACCTATAGTACATCCCCAACTAAAATTAAACCAACCTTATGATGGTGTCTGCTAAAGTAAACATATGATAAACAAAGTCTGAGTTGTATGAGCGATCAGTAGGTTATGAGTGATCAGTGAGTGATTCTCACCCTCAGCAGGTGTCTGGGATGACTCTGGTGTTGGTTTTGCAGATGATACAGGGAGCTCTGCTGCCGGCTTTTGTTGCTGTTTGGCAAGTACTAGGTTTGTGTCCGCAGGTGTCTGTTGTACCTTTGCAGATGCTAGGTGTGTCTCACCTGAGCCACTGGTTGGGCTTTCATTTGTCTTCTTTGAAGACTCCATGCCTAAGGCCTTACTGTTAAAGGGATTCTGTCTAGGCTGGGAAAATAGTCAGCTTCAGTAATGATAAACCTGAAGAAAGTTAAAAACATATGTTATAAACTGAAAAGGAACCAAGGTACCTTAACTGGAGTCTGTGTGGCAGATGTGCCTTCCTGAGTTTCTGCCAAATTATACGGATCCTCCCTGCTAAAAGATGGCATATGTCTCAGTGTCCATAAAACATGACGTACAGAGTGACATTTTAAAAGATCATTGATTTGGTTTCCTAGCTGTTTGGTACATAGGGGGTGCTTCAAAATATATTTGGGTCCATGACATTAAGCAATCACTTTCGATTTTTTACAAAAAAAGAAAAAAAATTCTGCTTAACTAATATTAAACAACTACTATTTGTTTATTGTATTTATAATAAAGAAAAAAGTTTAATGTTAAGGATATAAGAATATAGAGTATAATCTTTAAAAAAATCTCTGAATGTACTCTTAATAACAAAAATAAAGCATAATCTGCTGGTCTTATGAGATTTTATTGTTTATTTACACCAAGGGAGAAGTACAACAGCATGTAGTCCTATAATAATAAGATCCCTGAAATGGTCAAGCACACCAGGCACTAGCGGTGTCTTTTCCATTCCCTTTTTCCAATCCCTGATATTTTTATTTACTTTATTCTTCTCCTTACTTCTCCTCTACTTTCATGTCTCCTTATTTCCTGTCCACTACTTTCTTGCTTTTCCTCTTTTCTATTGTACTTTCCCTTATCCCTGCTCTGTCTGTCTACAGCTTTGAGCACCCACCAAAAGCATGGGAAAGAGTTGCACTTCCCCAGCTGAACCCTGGAGCACATATGATCCACAGCGCTCAGTCTGCTCCCCAACGTGGTCCTCGTACACATTTTCAGGCACGAAGAATGCTAAAGGAGATTAAATTCTTTCTATGTCACATGACAAGCATGAATGAAAAGATTTTTTTTGCGTGCATAAGGAGCTCTTATGCTATGCAACAAAAAGTAAGAAAAAGCCTGTTAGAAGGTCTTTTTTCTTTAACTAGAATCAAGAGACTTTGGCTCATGAACAAAACAAAGCATATTTCAAGTGTTACAGGGTTTCCGGGTAACATTCCAACATCTCTAGGTCTGTTAATGAACGGATGTTGTGTTTCTCTGAGTAAAAGGGTGAGGTGCCGACTGATTCCCTAGTGTAAACAGAGTGGCATTTTTAAAATCACAAAGAAAATTCC
This sequence comes from Ladigesia roloffi, assembly GCA_037577295.1. Lineage (NCBI taxonomy): Eukaryota > Metazoa > Chordata > Actinopteri > Characiformes > Alestidae > Ladigesia > Ladigesia roloffi. Next base: position 6,324,336 of record JBBKCR010000034.1, on the reverse strand, counting down.
CATTTTTCAAAATGTTTATATTAAATAGCATGTCAATAGGTAACCATTTACCATGTAGCTCGTGATGGGAATTCATCAAGAATTCCAGATAGTTCAGGTGGGATAAAAACATCCTTCCTCTCACTGTTTAGGGAGCTGGGTTTCTTCTCCCAGAATTCAGAGAACTCTACTGAAACACACACAAAGTGCAAAACACATAAGCTAAACATAGCTGAGTTCATCCAAACAAATGTCTCATCAGGAGCCAAATGAAGAGAAAGCCTTTACATAAACATTCCATCGGAGCCAGAAAATGAAAATACACTCAGTGGTATCCCTCAGTTTGTGTCTCCTATTCTTTTAGATTTTGAACACTGAACCTGCTGACAGTTCTCTATTAACATTCCTAAATAGAGTTCTCTAGGGCAATAAACTATGTAGGTGAACATTTATAAGAATATACAAGTTATCCTGTAGTAAGTTCCTTAAATGTTCAAGGACACCGCCTCCCCACACAACGTAGCTAGATGAATTGATAGTAGAGTGGTTGTTTTTTACCCTGCAAGGTCCTAGTAATGTGTCAGCAGTACTGGGTATATGTACAGGGGGATCAGATTTATGTAAAGATGCCTGCTGAGGCAGCATCTGATTATATGATGGCAAGTATCCCAGAACTAACCAACAGGTTGTAATGAGAGAATTGGCAAGTTGCACTCTTGTCTAATGCGTGAATCCAGTCAGCGTGTCTGTCTGCACACTCACGAATGGTCACAGGTTTTCTGTGCCTCATAGAGGCTCTAATGATGTCGGAGCCATGGATCTTGTCTCTGTGCCTGTGGGACTTTGTCTCGTAAAACCACTCCCCAGTCAGATACTTCAGCTTGCCCTTGTCTCGCTCCGTCTTCTGCAGCTTCCTAAGCGGAGGAACATAAAAAACATGTTTCGACTGATTTAGAGATTTATCATAGTTTTGGTATTTTTCCACAGGAATGATAACTCTGAAAACACAGTCATTTTCCTCCCTTGCACTCTTAAAAACAAAGGTGCCAAAAGGTTACAGGAGTAGTTTCTTTGGTGTGATGCCACAGAAGAAATAGTTTCCCGAAGTAACCTATTAAAAGTTTTGCTGTAGAGCGTTTCAAAACATTCCATTCATGCCCAGTCCAACCAGTCCATATATGGAAATGAAGCCAGTTCAGGCAGTTCATAAAATGTATCCACATATTCTTTCACATATTTAACTACGGCCATATATATAATTTTTTTTTATTTTTTAAATGAGGCAATCATAATTAAGGTATTGTAACAAAAACAGTCTGGGGACCTGTTCATTTTCATGTCAAAATAATAATTAGGAATGATGTGTTTTTGGTACAAATATTAAGTGCTTCTCACACAAATACAAAACACAAGGAAATGTAGGATATTGGTATTTAAATACATCAATATCTGTCTAATACAAAGGGTGACTTTGAGACAGATGTTAATTTTGGAGGCTGAAAATGCTCTTGTAAAAATGTATTACAAAATATTTGGTTTATTAAACCACAGTAGTGAAAATCGAATGTTTTACTCTCGAACTACATTTCCGAGTCATTTCTTTAAATAGAAAAAATCATGTTGTACACAATTTATTTTCTTCATTCTGAATTTTGTTTAAAATGTATAAATTAATTTCTTTGTGTTACTATTCTTTTTTTAAACAGCCTTTTTGTTATGTTTCTGGGATTTGAAAACAATTTACATTTAAAAAAATTAATTAATGGTTGAATTACATTTTACTCATGAACAGTAAGGCTGTAAAAAAACCCATTAAAAATATTTTTAATTGGTTAATTTCTTCACACCATATTCTGTTTAAATTCTGTTCATGGTATTCTCATTTTTGATTTGGTGGTTTTGTCCCACAGGTCATTGCGGAAAATGCAGCCATTTAGAACTTGATTCCAAGAGATTATCCTCTAACTCAATAAGGCGATTTTACAGTGACATCCGTGGGGAGAAATTCCAGACATTCTTTAACGTGCAAAACAATTACCAAAGACTTGACTTGAACATGAGAACATTTAAACAAGCACACCTTAGAAGAGGAGAGGGAGAACGAATGAGAAAATCAGGGAGAGAGAGGTTGCCCACAGTTGAACAAGAGATTAACTGAACTGTTCAATGCCTCAGAGGTAAACAACACCATCCATGTATGAAAAATAAGGAAGTATGCCTACCTAAATTACGCACATACGCACATACATGCATGCACACACACACACACACACAAACAAACACAAATAAACAAACACATACACTTACACATACTTCAATTAGGGGCAATGGTTTCTGAGAGAAAACTGTTAAGGGACATTTTGTCCATTAATCCATTTAAATCATATTAAATGGGCACGAGACCCTCAGACACTATCTCTGAAATTTCACAACCAATTAGTATTAATTAAACAATTGATTACATTAAAAAACCTATGTCTCAATTAGGAATTTCCATGTGCCATGTACTTGGAAACATTAAAAACACATATTTGTTCAGTTAAAAGCAGTACATTATCTGCTGTCTCGCAGAATCTTACTTTGTTTTCAGTTGTGACTGTAGTAAAACGTGCTGCTGTAAACAGTCATGTTTGCTTTAGTATTTATCTGGGGTGTAATAATTTTATAATCATCTTTTAGAGATGCTCCGATCAGGATATTTGGGGCCGATCACCGATTAACGATCACCAAGATCATGGTCCGCCGATTGCCGATCACAGAATGAAAGGGGAGTGGGAATATCTTATCTATAATCTAGCAGAGTTTGCACCATTTGTAGAAATGAAACAAACTATAAATGAACTATTTTGAAAAAAAACTATAGAAATAGGCTACAGTCAAGATCTTGAACAACCATCAGGTGTTTATTTTAGAAAATGAGAACTTTAGGCTACTGTAGGCAGAGTAACTTAAAATGATTCCAAACAAAGAGGGGTCAGGCAGACCAACTCACTTCAGATCAGCTTAATGGCATGTAGCCTCTTAACACACTGATTACATTTTATAATTGGCAGCAAAATGTAAAACTGGCTACTGCCAAAAATACAAAATTATGGAGAGTGTTATTATTATGAGGGTCTGATGTAGTTGAGAAACCAACTACATCAGATCCAAAAAATAAAATAATGTAAGCTACTGTAAACGAATTCCATAATTCTGAACTTTCCACCTCGTACTATCCCTGCTGTATGGTTCAAGTCTTTAAATGCATCACTCGCAGTCGGCTGGTTGAGGGATGGGGATGTTGTTGGCTTCGGCTGGTTTAGTTTTTCTTACTCAGCATATTCAGTTGTATGACGTGTTCTAAGATGCCTAATCATGTTAGTGATGATTAAATGCTGTGTGAAAAAGTCGCGCTAATTTACGTCAAGTGATTGGCTTTTTTGATTGGCGTTTTTGGCGTTCGCCGATCCAGCTGTTTTCATCCAATATTGGCCAATCAATCTGAGCATCACATCTTTGGCCAAAAAGCCCCTCCCCATTGCCCCTCCTATGTTGACAGAACGTTGACAGAAACCATGACTAAAGGCTGTACACCCAACAAAAATAACAAATGAACAATGAACTGGAAAGTTCCAATATAATTTCTTCCCATGTGCAAATGTTCAAAGGTTGAAAACATTTTAAAATCAAATTACATTGTTCTTTTGTTATCACTGCTGATAATTGTAGCTTTTCAGGGTTAAATACTAGAATTAAGCTTAAATATCCTCATAATTTTTTTAATTCATGTTTAAAAGAATGAACCTTATAGAGCTTTTTACTCACTTGATTCGTTGCTCTTCTGCTTTTTTCAGCTCAGTGTCTCTCTTTAGCACCGCAAGGATCATCTCCTGCTCCTCCTCCGTCAGGTAGCTCAGGTCAATCATGCTGACGGTAAGGTTTCAGGGCCAGGTCCCAGGAGTTCAGATGGACAGTCAGTGCCGGACAGTCAGTGACGGTTCTAGAGGCAGGCTGATGCCGTCCAGCACGCTGCTCTGGGATCAGTATTTGGACGCGGGTGGTGGTCAATTCTCTTCAGTCCAGGCCAGCTTCAGATGCAGCTGCATCACAATAGCTCAGGAAGAACCTAAAAGCTGGCACAAATTCTGTTTGTGCTGCCCATGTGTGTCTGGATAATGTGGAGAATCACGAGGGCCAATCACCAGCTACAAAACAAGACACACAACAAAGGCTAATGCAGCAAACATTCCAGCAGCCATGACAGATTGGCTGTACTGTATTCACTATAGGCTATTTCCAGCTTTTCTCACTATCACATGAATGAAATTGAAAGCAATAACCTTTGGAAAGAGCCAGTATCAATCAGCTGCGATAACTTGATGCCCATTTACAATAACATGCCATTTCCACCCCATCAGCCAACCAGTGGACACTTGTCCGAACGCTCTCATGTCAGACCAGATGGAGCATGTGATGGGCTATTGTCAGCTGACTATCAGAGGATGCAGCCTTGGCCGCTTCTGAACCATCACAGCCGAGACAACTCTGAAAGAAACCTTTTATACAGAAATCTAATTAAGCCTAACTTAATTTAAACAGACTCTTCAAAATTTGTGTCATGGTTGAAATGTGAATATCGGCAAGCCTTTCAATGTCCAAAAGACAAGAAAGAAGAATTTCAAAAAGCCAAAAAAAGCATCATAAAACAAACAAGGCCTAAACGACCCACATCGTAAAAAAAAAAAAATCCCTCTCTTTTTAGAAATGAAAGAGCTTGATGTAGTGAGTAAGCAGCCAAGTTATAATCACATTACGAAAAGTTAAAAACAACATGAAATGACGGCGCATCCCATGCTTTATTTTAGGATAGTGTGATCAGAGCTCCTCCAGATCTCCTGTGCATGTGGGATTATTCACGAAAAATGATGTATTTTCTGAATATTCAAATACAGAATTCAAATCCTAGGACTGCTAGTGGCATGACTGAAGTATACTTGAGCAAGGTACAGTCCCCACACACTGCTCCCCAGGTACTGTGTACCTGAAAGCCCTCTGCCTCACCGGGTGAATGGGTTAAATATGCGGAAAGAATTTCAAACTGTTCCCACTGTGCTGTGGTGTGCCCACACTTGAGGGGCCACTTTACTTTAACCGTCGGCCACTTTAACACTCAGCCACCAGCAAAGCTGTATCGGTGGTGCCACTAGCAGGCCTGGGATTTAAACCCTCAATCTTCTCCCTACCCCCTAATCACTAGGCCACCAATAGTTGCTGGTAAAGTAAATGAATAATAATTGTTTGAGGTCAATAACAACACACAAATGCACAAAAAGGCTGAAAAAAAATTATTTTAAGAATTTAAGAAATTCACATTTTGCCTGTATCTAAATGTATTTGTGACCCTTTTCTGCCCCACAGATTGCCAAAACCAAGACAAGCAATTGATGGACACTGGCAATTAAATTGGTGACTGACGCCTGTCTAACAGATAAATTAGATTACATAATAAATGAGACCAATTAAGCAAAATTTGACTTATATGATTTATTGCGGTTTGGTTAAATCATCTGCTCTACACCCCAAAATCAATTTACAGCAGTTATGTGTTTGTGTGTGTAGCAGATTCAATTGACTGGTACAGTAATGCATTCCTGCCCTGAAGGAAATGCGCACAAAATCACTTCCCACTGCTAATAACGTTTTTCCTGTGATAATTCCCTGCTGAGTTTAGATTAGTCCATTTTAAAAAGTTTTTTCGGTTTGGATATGTTTTTGATCACTCAAAGTTTGAGCTACATCATAAAAGAAAATATTAAAGGCATTGTTAAAAAAGAGGGTAAAAGGTGTGTATCATGTGTTTTCAGATCAAAATCAGATAATATATAAAAAATAATAGTTTTGTCTTTAACCTACTCACTGTATCCATGTCAAGTTCAGCAGTAGATTCTGACATTGTTTGCGCGCTGCATTATGAATTTTACTCGAACACAAATACAAACACAAATAATTTTCCCTTTTAACAAATAAAAATAGTGGCCGCTCTGCACAGCTCTATGTTACTGATGCGCGGGTCGTCTAATAATCAGCGGACCCCGCGGGTTTCATGTTGGGGCGGGTAAAGAAATTGTCACTTTATTTGCGGGGCGGGTTGGGGCAGGTCATTAAAAACAAAATTACATAAAAAATCCAATCTATAGACTAAAATGTGTATCATTATCTTTTTATTAATATGACCTGATTAATCGTTCATATTCATAATCATATGTTGTTGCCAGTTTACAGGGCGAAGTTTCTAGGCACTAAAATAAAGGCTGTTTTCATTTTAATTACAATGTCTAGTATGCCTGTTTAATGGTTGGGGGTGCGGGGCGGGGCGGTTTGTAAAAATAGATACAGTGTTGCGGGGCGGGCTGGGGCGGGCCAAATAATTGCATAAAAGCAGGATCCGCGGGTTGAAAAAATACCCGACCCGCGCATCACTAATATATATATATATATATTAGGGCTGAGAATTTAACACGTTAATTAGATTAATTTGATTAATTAATTAATCACAGAAAAAAATAACGCATTAATATTTTTAACGCAATTAACTAGTTGGCAGACATTTGGTACTTCAATTCAAGACCAAAAATACGTCATCTTCCCAAATGACTGCTGCGTGAGCAGCCAGAGAGCACAGTTCAGTTCACAGCATGCAAGGAAGTGTGTGAGATTTTGAGAAAAACGCCAAAATGGCGTCCTAAGATGTTTTGTGAATGTTTTTTGCTGATTCTGGCTATGAAGGGGAATATTTTCCTTTTGGAAAACATGTTAGCGTGTCTCCCAATTCAAATTTGGAGCACAGCTGCACGGTCGTGCGAGACGATAGTGAACCGAAAGCACAAACACACGTTTATTTCAACACTTTGCCCATCTGGAAAATGTGTGGCAGATGTGAATTGCAGTAGGAGAGGTATTGGTCGAGCTAGAGGCAGCAGGAGAGGGAAAATTTGACTGGAATTAACCGGAGCATTTAGCTTTCTCCATCCAGACCTTCAGAGGGGCGGAGTCCCAGTGCTGTGGCCAGAGTGTGTGTGTGAGAGACCTAGGAGACGTAGTTTGTCAAAACTTACAACTGTCTTATACTGTAACCTAATTCATAGGTTTGGTTCAGTCAGTGATACAATTTCATCACCATTATAGCCGATGTTATAGGCTTGTATTCAATGAAAAATGTTTTTAAAAAATGCTTCTTGTAAGTCTGTATGTATGTGCGATTAAATGCGATTAATTGGATTAATTAATCACCACACCAAATTTTTTTATCGCTTGACAGCACTAATATATATATATATATATATCCAGACTTCACAAAGACAAACTAACAGCTGGGAAGCCAGGAGAGATTCCTCCCAAGATCTAAATAATATTTGTGTTCCACATTCTCATTCAACGATTTCCTTTGTTTTTTTATTGATTAGATGCTATTAATAGAATTAATAGCATCAACCTGGAAAGGTCTTTAATTAACAGGGGTTCTTATTCAAAAGATCATTAGTGGAATTCTTGCCTTTTGGGATCATCAGCTGTGATGGTCGGACTGGTACACATTTAGTGATCCTGATCAGTAGATCAGGTTCTACTCCAATTATTACTCCAATTAAAACCACTTAACTAAGCAAAAAGAAAGATTATTACCTTATTACAGAACATATTCTGATTTGTTTAACTTTTTGGTTTACTGCATAAATCAGTGTGGTCCTTCATCATTTTGTTTGTTTTCAATATTAACCAACAGTGTAGACAATAATTAAAACAAAGAAAAACAAATTGAATTTGACTGGTAGTGTACATATACAACAATCTCATTCACTCAACCAGTGCATACAGAATCGTGTGTGATCTCAGATGTATCAGCTAGAGCCATGGGTGCTGTGGCGTATCCAAGGATGGACTAGTAGGATTTGTTATGGGCAAGGCAAAGCAAGAACCCCACAATCCCAAGTCATGACCTGTGAAGCACTTTTAGCAGTAGAGCTGGCAGATCTTAACCAGGATGAGCTCGATTTAAAGTTTGACTCAACAAATTGCAACACAAAAAATAAAATGAGCTTGGTTCCATGAGGCAAAATGATTCTATGTACAAAAAATTTGTCAGAGATCCTTACATGCACCCCACCTGACACATTCAAACTGATTCAGACACTTCTCAGAAATAATACTACTTTTGCCAAATGATCAGCCAGAACATCAGTATTGAAGAATGTTGTAAACATATAGAGACTTTCACTAATATCAGGCAGAGAGTATGCTGCCCTTAAGGCATTTGTTTACCATAACTGTATTTTACGGTACATATATACTGTGAACATGATCATTTATTATTTAAATTTATAAATGATCGATTTTATTACATTGATTTTTATTCTCGGTTTACACAACCCAAGTTGAGGATTGCTGTCGCTTGGAAAGTAATTTGATTGCATCTGCTATAAAAGAAGCAATGACATAAATACATATATTTGATAGATCATTTAAAATTTTGTACTTCAGTAATGGGTCTGTCAAGAATAAGTTCAACAGGTGGTTGAAAATATAAAACAGCTTACAGTACTTGGACATTTGATGACAGCAATAGTTATTGTTTAAGCACTCTGACTATGTAATGAAAAGAGTGACAGTAAATTTTCAACTACCATGACTTTGTCTTCATTGGCTAAATTTTATTCAGAGTTTCAACACTCTGTATGAAAACACTATACCAAATCACCTATTAAAACGAAATAGCTTGAAACAATCTACCAACAAGTGCCTGGATTTCTTCCATATCAGATTATTTTCAGTAATGTTTCACAATTCATATTGTGAAACAGAAGTGGAAAGAGGAGAGCGTTGGTATTGACAGGACAGTCTCTTAAATCAAGCGGCACACTTAAAAACTCTCTTTCTCATGCACCCACACATACACAAAAACACATCTTTTAAAAGCATCTTTAAGGAAGGGTGTAACATATTCAAACCTCAATATTTAAATCAAGGAAATGTAGAGCTGTGTGGTCTCTTCAATATGCTAAATTGGGGGTTATCTGTTTGATAAGACATAATTTTACATGCTGTAGTATTTCCCCTCAAAACTGTCTGCAAAGTGTCTCAGTGCGCAATACAGAGCTCTGCAGAATGGAGATATTTTGTAACAAATAATGAAAATTGGATAACAAATCTTGACCACAGAATCTTAAATTGTCCTCGGGAATCATGTGTACTATCACACTCCTCTGATTTCTTTAAGCCTTCAGCTGTTCACACTGTGTATGTCTTCACACTCAACTTTGATTTTCACAGCAATGGTCTCAATGGTATTTTTGAAGACTTTTATGATTACTGCCGGGGAATTAGCCCCTTTTTGAGCCAGGGATGTATTGGCTGGGTGGAAGAGATTCTTTAGCAGGAACAAACACCATTTCGCTCAAATTGTATCAAAAGAAAGATTTATTAGCACATCTGCAGATGGGGACAGGGAAGGCCTTAGAGACAGAGCA
>JBBKCR010000034.1:6283157-6300131 GCA_037577295.1 Ladigesia roloffi | reverse complement strand
TATTTATAAAATGTATGTCAAAAGTCAGAAAATATCAACTTATATCAGGTAACAGCACAGCCATTTTTACACCATCACTTGGTAAATCTGTCCATTCTACCAGTTTCTTCCAGTTTCACTTGCTATGATCTTACTAAGTTTTCAGTCAAGTAAAGTTAATTACACCGAAACCACCAGCATCCCTATGAATTATACAAAAAGGTTCTCTTTGTTACCAGTAGAATCCCAAATAAAATTACAAAATGCACTTACTGTGAGTGACAATACTGTAGCTCAGCCTCCTTGAGGTAAAGGTCACTGGTGAGGTCTGAGATTTTTTGAGCCATCTGGAGAGAAAATAATCGTTATGCCCAGTCCTTATGAAACTTAACTACAGCAATTTCTTTATGAAATATTTTCGTGTAGTGTGCCCTGCACACTATTACGTATTCAGTACATAAATTTGTGTGTATATTATATACATTATAAGGACAAAAGTATTGGGACACACCCCTTAATTATTGAATTCAGGTGTTTCTGTCGTACCCATTTCCATAGGTGTATAAAACCAAGCATACCAAGATCTTTTAAATAACGCCACCTTTTTCCATTCCAATATGACAGTGCATAAAGCAAGCTCCATAAGTACATGGTTTGGGGATGAACTGGAACAGAGGTTGTGAACCAGGCCTTCTCATCCAAAATCAGTGTCTGACCTCATAAATGCTCTACAGAATGAATGGGCACAAATCTTGTGGAAAGTATTCCAAGAAGATTGGAAGCTATTATAGCTGCAAAGGGTGATCAGTTCCATTTTATATATACCTGCATTGTCCCTGTCGCTGTAATGATGAGGCACCCCAATACTTTTGTTTATATAGCGTGTATGTATAGTATTTAAGTATAGTTTTCAGATGAAATGCAGTTTTTTAAAAGGGGAATTAATAGAAACTATAGATATACAGCCAGTAGGATTATGTACAATTGCAGATTAAATTTACTACATTGTCTTTTACTGCAGGGGTCTCATACTTCAGTTCTGAAGAGAAAATATCCAGTTTGGTCAAGATGCTCAAGCATATTTGATTCATTTCATGTATTAATTGGCAGGGTTAGCAGGTTTTCAACAGGAAATTCACCAAACTGTGTTAGACCAAATTTTGGGACCCCTGTGGTGAAAGAAGAGAAACAAAAACTGGGTACTGGATTTATCGTCTAGTTCATATTTAAATATTTATTTAACCTAATGTTCAAGGCTGTAAAAGTATTTTAAAAACACACCTCCTGTCTCACATACTCATTCTCTTTGAACTCTAGATACAGCTTTGGAGAGGCTTTCTCCTCAGCCACCATTCTTATGCCGTTGTCGTTAGAGCTAGAAAAATAAAATGAAAAACTAATATACAAGCTGTGCATGTAAACAGAACTTGAAAAGACAAATACAAACAAAAAATTAATAATTTACACAATACAACTCATACCTTACCATTGTTTCTCCAAATCCTCCCATAAACTCATATGGATTTTCAGCATTTCTTCTAACCTAGAGACTAGCATTGGATAAAATATTTTGTAATAATCATATTTAAAAAGGTTGTGTCATTTTAGTGTGAATCTTTTGGAAGAAACGTAATATATTGTACAGAAATCTTTATACAGTATATATGAAATTACAGCACAATTTACAAAACATCATCAAAATGTGAAAAACTTTAACATTCAGAAGAGTGTTCCTCTTGGTCTCTTCTGCTGTAGAAACGATGGACAATACTTACAATAATTAACTTAGATGAAAATGTATATCTTGGGTAAAGCAAATTAACATTATAATTTATAGACTGTGCTTGTCAGACCTCAAACACGTTTTACTTCCCCTTTTATGTTTTAGGTATCTATCAAATTAGTTGTGGCAAAGAAGACATACAACAATTAGTCGCTTTATTAGGTACTGCCGCACTGTTTCTAGAGTTTTATCAATTTCACCTCCCAAATACACAAAATGGACAGAAGTATTGGGACCATTATAACAACTGGGCCTCTAATGACAATTCCTTCTATGGGGTTGGTTTCTCCTTTGCAGCTAGAACAGCTTCCAGCCTTCATGAAAGGCTCTCCACAAGATTTAGGAGTTTCCATACGAATTCAGGCCCATTCATTCTGTAGTGTTTATAAGGTCGGGAACTGATGTTGGGCAAGTAAGCCTGTCTTGCAATCTCTGTTCCAGTTCATCCAAAGTGTTGGATGGGGTTAAGGTCAGTGCTCAGTGTGGGACAGTCAAATTCTTCCACACCGATCTCATCCAGCCATGTCTATATGATATTTGTTTTCTTCTCCTGAGCACAAAGTTGGAAGCATGCCGTTGTTCAAAATATCATGGTATGCTGAAGCATTAAGACTGCCCTTCACTGGAACTAGGGGACCTATTCAATGCCCTGAAAAAACAGCTTGTCCCAATACTTCTGTACATATAATGTAGGAGCAAATTACAGACTGTTGTCCATTAGTTTTTTTGTACCGTTTTTTAGCCCCCTTTTCCCCCATTCATCAGGAAGGACATAATGAGCAGATATAATTTAGGTGGTGGATTCTCAACACAACAATGACACTGGCATGGTATAAAGTGTGTGTTCGTGATACTAACTCACTCTCTACTTTATCAGACACATGTTATATTCTGGTCCTTAAAGATGTGACATTACTATGATAGTTCATCTGACCCTGCACATTTGGTTCATCAGTGGTTAGTGCCACAATGCATTTGGCACCCTTAGGCACCAGGGGTGAGTGGGGGCTTCATGAAAATTTCTCACATGACTGTGACATTAAGGCTGTAAGCGTGAGTTCCATGCCAGATGCATGAGATGTGCCAACTCTGCAAACATATGCTAGACCTAAGATTCACATTTTATTCTTGATTTTCCATTCTAACCAGTCTACATTCAAAAGTTCATATTTATATAAAAAATCAGAAAACCTTAACTTATAATAGTGAACCTGGGCTCTAGCATAGGATTTTATGACTCAACATGGTAATGCTGACTGTCCATACTACTGGCCTTCCAAATTTGCTAGGATTTCAGTTTAATATCAATAACACCCAAATCTTTTTTATATAATATAACTCCCTCTTTGTTGTTTCTCTAGTGGATTCTCAATTAGAATCACCACAGAGTTCACCTTTGAAATTCTCACAAACCTCCCTTTACCCTGGTGACAAATAATTTGTGGAACAAATCACTGGTGAATCCTGTATTGTAAACTAATTTGGGTTTAGGAGCTTTAAAAGTGCTGATTTGTGACAATTAAACCCGATGACGTCCTGCTTTGTACCTTTGGTGAAGAGTCCAGAGAAGGGGTCTTTCTGAAAGCAGTCCCTCTTCCACAGCTCGGCCAACACGTGACTCTTCCATGGCTCCATAACCCAAACAATCACGCTTTTCTTGCTTGTAAACTCGAACAGGTTTAGTTTCCAAAAGACATATCTGTCTCTCTTTCTCAAACACAAGCACACACAAACACACACGGTGTCTCTTTCTCTCGATCTCTACGCGATCTCGTAGCACATACACTCTCATACTCTCTCTCTCTCTCTCTCTCTCTCTCTCTCTCTCTCTCTCTCTCTCTCTCCAATTTCGCGTTTTCTTTAAGCCAAAATTGTCCCAAACGGCTCGCCGTCACGTTTGTGACTTGGGAGTGTTGTACTGCTTTCCTGTTGTGTAAGTTGTTATAACGAGGGTTTTTAAAGGGTTTTTTTTATTTAATTTCATACTTGAGTAGATGTAAGGTACGTATAAGCTCGAACGCTTTGCTCTGTTGGGGTTTGTGGGAAGCTAAGGTGACGTCTACCAGTACTTTATTAACTAAATTGGATGTTAATCGAGCTGATTGATTGTGATCATTTAGAGATTCAGTAAATAAATGTCCTGAAAGTCTAGGGAAATGGCCAACGACAGACTGAGAGCTCTTGAAGATGTGGAGAAGGAGATAGCCATCATTCTACAAAGTGCAGGTTTGTGTTTCCAGACTTTTTTCTTTCGAGATTTTAGATTGTAACTACCTGGCTAACTATTTAGCTATTAAAGGGCCCCATTTCCTACATGGTCTTTCAGTTATAATTTTATCTACTTTTTAATCATTTTATCTAGCTAATTTAGTCTAATTTACAGAAATTGAATATAAAATAAAATAACGAAGAATGAAATAGAATAAAATAATTGATTAAATAAATCTATACACAAAAGGAAAATTGCATATGCATTTGGTTCCATCAGAACTAGGAGCTTGTAAACATCAAACATTTCGGAGATATATTTAGGGCCCAACCATGGAGGGAGTTTTACACAATTTAGGACGTGTGTGTGATCTGATGGCTCAAAAAACATAATTTGTCATCATTTGTTGTAACATTTCTCATAAAGGTTCAATTTCCACGGTTATTCTAAAACAGAATAGATTTGTACAAATATAACTCAGCTGCTCTATATGTGTATTGTACTGAATGTTCCCCGAATATTGATCTCCAACCCTCATCATCTGCTGCTAAATGTTGCTATCATTTTTATGGCATTAACTCTCACTTTCAGAAACCGTTATTCACTACTGATCTGCTGGTGCAGCATTCTATATATTACACACAGCAATGTCATTGTTATGTGGGATCAGTTAAATGTCTTATTTTATTTTCAGTTTGTGATTTGTTGCTGTGCTTTTAAAGCTAATATGTGTACCCATGGACACATTTTCCCTTTTTTCTGTTTAATTAGCAGCTGTGTGTGTGTAAAACGCACAGGTTCCTAGTCTTTTATGAACAACTGCAGTGTTGGCTGTGTAAAAAATAAATGCCTCCATGCATGTTGTGAATGCAGTAGTGTTTGTAGGGCAGAATTTCTGTGTGCTGTTTTCCAGCTGCTTCACTCCTGATTCACTTTCTGATGGGATGCAACAGAGTTACACATTCACACATTATGCTTTTAACATTTTCATTTTAATTGCTCTAATTGTAAAATAATGCTAGTGTTTTGTTGTTTAACATTTCTAAGGAATAATAAATCATTTATATGTATTATATTCTTTTTCTCCAAACATTTTTGGTTTGGACATTTCAATCAAATGTGGTCAATAGTGTATAAAATAGTGACATGCACATTTTACAGAGACATACTCCCACACATTTGGTCTCTATTTTTTTCAATGGATGTATATAGGCAGATATCTAATAAGTTTTATAGACAGCACAGAAAGCATTACATTTCAGAGATTTTGTTAACTTGGAGGCACTGCTTTGTGATTACCTCATTCAGGAACCATTGTCCTAGAGCTGTCGAAGGAGAAGCACAATGCAAGTTTGTTAGATCGTCAGCTCAACCAGTTCCAAACTTCCATCAACAGAGTGGAGAGTGAGCTTAGCTCCCAGATCCGCTATCTCACACAGGTTGGCATGCACACACTGATTCATTAATATTTTAGTTTTTTGGGTGATATAAAGGCATTTGCAATATTGTCCCATATTTAATCATTATAATACTCTATTATTTATTACATTTTAGAAATTTGAACTGTTTAAAATCAGTATAGACCACTCTAACACTACAAACACTGCTAATTTCATGAAGTTAACTAATCTATTGTCACTAAAACAAAAATAACAATATTGTGTGATACATGTAACCATATACCAGTATGGACATGTTTATATTAATCAGGACTTTACAAGAGACATCAGTCTAATCTGTGCTCCTTTAAACTTTAGTTACACAAATTCTGAAAAGCAAAGATAATAACCAGCCTCCTGACCCTTTGTGTCAAAAATATATATATTATATATATAATCATTTTTTTCCTTTCTTTTTAACAGTTGCATATATTCTTGCAGACACTTAATTGTAGAACATGATATATATATAAAGAACTTGCTCATCTCAAAGGAATTTGACACTAATGTGTGATTTTAGCAGCGATAGAGTAATAATTTTAAGTTGTCTGAATCACTGGTGGTAGTGTTTTTTTTTTTTTCACATTCAAATAAAGGTGGCAACAGGACAGCCCCATGAAGGATCAACATACTCGGCGCGAAAGGATTGCCAGATGGCTCTGAACCGTGCAGAATATGCCCGCGTCAAATTGGGAGAACTAGGACGCACCTGCGAGTTGATGCTTGATCCTCAGACATGATATCAACATTTTAATATGCAAGACTGTCGTTCTAATACTGTTTTATTTTTGTAAAAACAGATTTGCGTATTACTGGAGTGCAAAGTAAGTCCAGTAAAAACATATCTGTACACATCTGTACATTTCATGAGAAATGTTGGAAACATTCGTAAAGGACACCAACGTACTATTGTCGCAGAAAACGAGACTGAGGTTATGCTTTTCAATTTAACAGTTTTTTTCAGTGTGTAACATTACAGGTTTTTCTTGTTGCATGTTTGCTTTTTTTAAATAAAAAAAGAAGTGTTTTTTGAAGAATTGAACATTTTCTTTTCACTAGATACTTTATTCAATCCACATGGCCAAAACATTCTTCACACACAGTACTTTCATGTAACAGCAATATCAAGTAAACAAAGGAGTGATGAATACAAGGTAAAGTAAAATAATTGAACAATAAATTAGAAGAAAGTACATGGAAAAATTAAATAGTGCCTTAAATAAACCACAAGACATTGTTATTAAATAAAGAGGTTTTAGACACTGGAACCCCTCATAGCTTATGATGCCACATAATTTATCATTAACAACTTCTTTTGTTATGGTCCACTCATTCTGATTTCCTGTTCTATACATTTTCACCAGGGAATGTGTACTGTTTTACATCATATTCTCACACTGTTGGGTTGGGGGTTTTTTCCAGTTTAACCACACTTCCACACATGCAAATGAGCATAACTGTTTATTCATTTGAATGATTAAATCATATATTTATAATCAAACTAAGTTTCTTAATAGGGGAACTTGATGGAATTACTCAAATATATTGAATAAAATCCTACCCCACCGATCATCACATAAGACAAATAATGCTAGGAAGAGTTTTTTTAATTGTCATTTCTGCTTTCAATTTATTCATTTTAAATTATGTCACCATGTACTCCTGACGTTTGTTCAGGCGAACCTGGCACAGAGACACCGCACCAACTCCAACATAAATGGCCGCAGCAATGAAGCAGTTGATGCCCACTTGGTTGTACAGTGCATAGATGTTTTGAGGAGGGTTTTTGCTGCAGGAATGAAGACATACATCAGCAAAACAAAACTAGAAATGAGTCATTTGTAACCCAGCCATTCAAGGGAAGTCACACCAAAACAATTCAGAATGCGCCACTCTACAAATATTTATTAGAGAAATCATTCTTGTTTACCATGGGAGTGATTGGGACAAGTGGGATAATTCAATAGTTTCATGTAATATGGTACTACACGGCTTTGTTTACAATGGTTATGACATAAAATTAATTAGTTATAGCATAAAATTCATTAGAATGGATTGTACGACTATACACACATGATTTAGATCTATTTTACAATGATTGCATTACACATTTGAGCAGGTTCATTGGACATTTTGTAAATAAAATGGCAACATTTGCACTGTGTCCACTGTAAAGAAAACTGTGCACATTATATATATAAATAATTACATTATACAGGTGTGCATTTACTGGTTTTTGTACAGCAAAAACAATATCCACATTTGAATTGTGCCCATATCTGATAGGTTTGGTAATTCAAAGCAGTTGATTTACAAATCAATTGTGCTCCCATGTCAATATTCTGTGCATTCGGTTTGGAGTAAAAGAGAATTACATCCTGGTAAAATTACCACTCACTCATTTCGGATGTCTTCCTCGGTGAATGGAACATCCTCGATTAGTACAGCAGATTTCGAGCAGAAAAAGATCCCCAACATCGCCTGGGTGATTGGAAACATGCAAAATTTAACAGACTTCAAATGACATCATACGTTTATTTGACCAATTTACTGGTTGGTATAAGATAGCAACATTCCTCTATAATGGCAAAGCAGAGGACTGTTTACCCCATTCAACCAGAGGATATATTAAAGCCAGTTTGATTTACAAAATTTCACATGTCTTAACAAGCTCCCAGAGTTATACATGACAATGTAAAACAGGTAAGTCGTAGTTAATTGTTTAAGGATCTGACAGACGTTAGTGATTAGCAATGTTTTAGCTGTTAGCTTCCTAGCTAGCAATGTCACGACGAAAATAAACGCTTACCAGCATTATAACGCCCCAAATACTCAGCACAATGCCACATGCGGCCAGTTTGGGGCCACAAAACAACAAAGACGGCATAGTCTCTGAATTATTTGACACTGGAGCGATGAAAAATACTTCAGAGGTGTCTCTCGCCCTCCAACAGCCGACCCATCAAATTCGTGAAAATGGTCGGAAGCGTCTTCGCGTCTCTTCGTGTGCTACACCTTACCAGCCAATCAAATTCCAGAATTTCCGAAGCCTGCGAGTCCACTCGGCTCTCCGCGTGTGCTGCCCCATCAGCCAATCAAATTCCAGGATTTCACTCCCGCTGCATTCCGGGATTACAGCTCCTAGCCCAGTTAGCAATTTTGCTAACTGTGTTTAAATACATTTTTTCTAGAGGAAAATTTATCATACTTGGAGAACTATTCAGATTTTGGCAACAAATACGCGCGATTTAAACAAATACTAGAATATACACAGTGGTTAGTTTATATTTAGAATATCGTTCGGTTGCTAGGCTAAGCTACTACAGTGTTTTTGTTTTGGTGGGTGTCCAGCACTTGCTAGGATGACTTCAGCTTCCACGAAGGTAAGAAGAGGCTGAGATGTTGTTCGTGACAAACTGTACACGTTTGTTATCAGCTTGGTGAACATGAGCTGTGTGTGTTGAATAGGTGGGTGAAATCTTCTCGGCTGCAGGCGTTGCTTTCAGTAAACTGGGTGAACTCACCATGCAGCTGCATCCTGTAGCTGACTCCTCTCCTGCAGGGTAAGAGGAACTTCAATAGTCACTCTCAAATACATGTGTATACAACAGTATCATTACAATGTCGGAAAATTGAAAACATGACATGTGAACTAAAGTGGACTGAAATTGAAACTATTTGGCTCATATGTTGCTCATGTTCTCGTCCATGAGAGCATTTGCTCACTGAACTTTCATGTAATCCATTAAACACGATTAGTTAAAACAGTTAAGATTCTTCTCACAATTGATATGTACTCATTTAACATGCTAATGTTTCAGATTTACTTGGTTTAAAAGAAAATATACTGTGGATATAGCATAGTTTATTTTCACTTCGTGTTTTTACTAAAGATTCTATTTAGATTTATTTACAGTTCTGTAATGTTCCTATTTCTATGTCTTTGCAGTCATAATATAAACAGTTTTGTCCTTGATCAATATATATTTCTGACTCTGATAATATTTTGTATTATTAAGAGCTAGAGAGGTAGGTTTCTCTGTAAATTTGCAATTAATTCTTTTGTAATATAAATTGTATTGTCTTTGTTTAAACAATGAATGTGTCAAACATTTAAACTCTGTAGAACACATACATATTTCACACAAAATTATCCAATATCCAATTTTGAGCTCAGAATTGAAAATGATGTACAGTCTAATAAATGTATGTAGTGTGACCTCTACTTAATAAGTAACGCTGCAGAAATCAAGGAATATATATCAGAACACTAGAACTCCAGTCAAATTTCAGTGAATGATTTCTACATTAGTTGTTCATCTAATTTCAAGACCTTTTTGCGACAGGTGTAGGGATCACACTCATTTGAGGTACTGTGGTTATGGTAGAAACTATTGTTTAATCACCTGTTATCACATAAATATATGCTTGGACTGTGTTTGGATGATTGCATGGATAAGAATGAAACTGATGAGTGATCATTAATTTCCCTTTTCTCGGTGCTCCTTTTAGGGCCAAATGGACAGAGACTGAAATTGAGATGCTGCGTTCAGCTGTGAGGCGCTTCGGTGATGATTTAAACAATATTAGCTCAGTCATTAAGGAACGTACAGTGTAAGTTTTAACCTATGATTTTTCTTGGATTTCAGGTTCTAAACCACACTCTGCAGTAAATTGTATCAAAAATATTTTGATTTATGTAGGTTAAATGGAGGTTTAGAGTCAAATAGAATTCAGCTGTCTATGTTGATTTGTGTTTCAAATCGAAATGCACATTTATGCAGAACATCATTCAAAATACCTCTTGCTGAGTTAATTTTGCATTAATGTTTCACACTCTCTTTTCTCTTTTCCACTCTCTATTGCCCTTTTTCTGGGTGTAGTGCTCAGATTAAGAGCACAGTGAAGAGAAAGCTATATGAAGACAACCGGGTCCCCCTCTCCCTAGAGCCTCCCAAAAAAACTGTAAAGAAAACAACTGTGGCAACAAATCCTACACCAACCATTATATCAGTTCCAACCTCAAAAGTTGTCGTGACAACAGGACTGCAAAGTACTTCAACTTTGCCACCCACAATTAAAAAAGCAAAAACTGCAGGTGACCGTAGTGTAAAAGAACTCAGTAACACATTATTTGAGTCTGTGTGTTGATTGCATGCTGTTCCATGCTGATTTGATTCTGTCATGGTCCTCTCCATTAGATGTTACACTCAGCGCTCTCAATGACTCCGATGTCAATAGTGACTTGGTGGCTATTGAAGGACTTGGAGAGGGTTCGACAAAAAAGCCCAACTTTGATCAGGGTAAGAAAATGTCCAGTACCTACTATCAAACAATCCATGATTGTGACCAAATTGTGCTGAATTGTGTTAAAAATGGATACAATAAAACTTTACAGTATATTTAGTATATCACTGTATCACTGTATCACAGTATCGGCTCATTTGAGCTGCCAGTAAAATAAATGAATGAATCCAGGCACTGAGTGCTGCTACTCAATGTTAAAATAATGTCTTACAAGCCTGACAGCTTGTTAAATACATTTTGTGTGTATAGTACTTCTGTGGGTTTTGCTAGAATGTCTTTTGTTCATAGCTGGGTTTCATACAAATAGCTTTTGCCAATATTAATATGTATTGAAAGTTCAGATATTGTTTTCTGGATGTGTTTGACCCTTTTTTGTTGCTTTCATTCAGAGAGTCTCAGTCTGGATTCCAGTCTCATAATGAACTCTGGTGATCTGCCTCTGCTTTCTCGATGAACCCCATCTGTCAGTAAACATGTGGATGTGCAGAGATATTTTTATGTTAGTAGTCAGGCTTTTGCCAGTTTTCATCTACACAAAACTGATGCATACACATTATCTGAAGTTCCGTGTAAAACAGTGATGACTATCATCACACACATAGTTACGAGACCCTGGGGCAGTTAATTTAGCTTGACTAACCCATTCAAGGTAAGGAACATTCCAAATGTGCAGCTCAACTCAGTAATAAAATCTTGCTGTCTTCTTTGTGAACTGCCCCCAATGCTTTATTGTGAGATACTGCAGTTGTGCTTTTGTATTAGATTTTTTTAATGTTCTTTATTTTTTGCATACAGATGTGACTGTATATATAGTGTTCATACAGGTTTTACAATTTGAGCAACCTTTACGAGTGCTCACTTGGTATATTTCTGTCAGCTGTATATTGTACTATAGTGACAATTTTCTTTTCTTATGCACTCAGATAAAATCATGTGTTGTGTCTTTATTTCATGTAACAATTATCTTTGATATGCTCCTAAAGAAAGTGATCCACAAGTTGTCATGAAATAAAAATCCATTCTTAAATACAGTATTTTATTGTCATGATCGTCTTTATATACAATGTAATATACATATTTAAATGTGAACAGCACTTCTTATCCACTAAAAATGAGCCTTTATCTGGTACAGTATGCAATATTCAGAGGGAACGAATATACCTTTGTTACCTCTGTTTTATATTACAGTTCCATAAAAATACATTATCTTCCTTGTCATTGTGGCAGCTAAAACATATTTACATCTCAAACACGAGAGGCAGGAGCCACAGTCTGTCATTTTGTAAAATGTTCCATGTGCTTACGAACATCCTCCTTGCTCAAAGCCTCTGAGATCTGAACTGATAACGTAGACAAGTTTCAACAATCATAGATCATTTTAAAACAACTCTTCCCTTCTTCTGAGAACAGAATACCTGTGGCTCTTGGGAATACACTCCCATTAAAGTGAGAGTTATAAAAGACTAAAGGCCAAAGTTAAAACAAATACAATATTTTGACTTTCAGGTGATGTCTGTACTTAGACCCAGAAGTCACTAGAGTAAGTTTTCACAAAACAAAACTGACCATTTGTGACCTAAAAGTAGGCCAAAAACACACAGAAGGAAATTACTTTTGGGACTTAAACATAATCGGTCCAATTGTGTGTTGTATTCAAATCTATATTGCACATTCCATTTGAAGACCCGACATAGGTAACCATTGGTAGCCATCTTCAATAGTCACACTAAACAAACAACTGGAGACTGTAAGTGACAACTTGTGCAAGTATCTTTGGAATTAATTAACAAGGCGTTTCATTGTACCAGCAATAAAGCTCTAAATGTTCCAAAAAATGTACAAAAAAAAGGCAATTACATGAAACTCCTTTTGAAAAACAGTTCCTTCAATGCAAAATGAAATTTCACAATGGACTTTCAGGAGACTTAAAGTTCTGTCCCATTAGCTTAGCATGTAAAGCTTGTTGGAATCATGACATGACCAAAAAAACAAGAAAATTCTGATATGAAGTGTTTTGGGCACTGTATGCTGTGCATGACCAGATCCACAACAAACATGTTCCTGCTGAAATACTGCTCTGTGAGCATTAACATGTACATCTGTTAGTTTGTACATTCACTCTCCCTTACACACTCAAACCACAGAAACGAGAAAAAAAAAATATCACAAATATGATCCCACTCATGTAACAGCAACATCAATTAACTGATAATGTCCAACACTGTGCAAACAAAAAAAATCAACAATGTCTGAAATAAGACATCTTACGCATGAAGGAAAGTATTATCATACATTCTTTACAAAGACAGCCTCCTGCATGCAGCTTGCATTTGTTTTACATGGTTTACACACTAAAGGTTACAAGGGCTTTGCTACAAAATGCAGCATTAAAATACATATGGCAAGTGCTGGTAAATGCTTTTGGCTTTCATATGGTGTGAAATTCTCTGGTCATTTGTTTATTATCAAACTGAAATATTTCAGCAAAGTGCTATATTCATCCTCCATTATGGTGCACATCTATAATCAGCTGAGGAAACAGCTGACCCCAGTTTAAGAGAAGGCTGGTGCACTAACTTTCCAGTCCACTAAACGGTCCTTTCCATGTTTGTTTGGTTTTTTTAATGATCATAAATCGTAAAAAACAAACCTTTCAAAACAAAAACATTTAAAATTGTTTAAACGAAACGTTAAAAAACAACATTCACCTACGTATATACTGAGTATACATATAAACAGCGTTTCGGCCTAAACAGCCCACTCATTTCAGAATTTTTGTAAATGTCAAATATTTTGCGTATTTATAATCCGAATGACTACATTTGGAAGACCTCTTTGGACCACATGAACTGGTAAGAGGAGGCGTTCTGCCACTGCTTAAAAATAAAGCAAATGAAGGCAAAACATGTATCATCTATTTGCATGCTCATTATAGGCAAAAATCCTTATGTGTCAAGGATAAATAGTTTGCAAACACTACAACACTTATATAAACATAACTGCCATGTGTACATCCTGAACTTATTTCACAAATGCAAGAAAATACTGTGTAAGGGCCACAGATCCTTGCCTTGGTGCAAATGAACTATTAACATGTCATATGATACTGGATGGTACACTGACAAATTTTACATCTTTCATCGTCAGCTCTCCAATTCACTTATACTACATATGGCCTTCTTTCATTTTAAGAAGTCCTTTCAGACACATTTGTGTAGTTGAACACACTTCTTAAAGCACCGGGTATATGAAATGTAGAGCTGATCTCAACACTGGACTGAGTAGAGTTCTGGAAGTTTAAGAAGCGATGAGTACAAAGACATTGTTCTTCTTACTCTGCTAGCCCAACCGACCCCAGTCCTCAGTCCAGGACTCAGTTTGAGTCAGGTGGTCTGGAAGAGTGGGTATGTTCTATGGCGTTATAAATGCTGGGATGGTGTGAGGTGAAAGGTGGTGGAGCGGAAAGTGAAAGCGGGCTATTCTGTGGACTTGAACATATGGGCACCGCTCCTGACGGAGAGTCCACAGACTGGGAAACACTAAAGAGCAGGAGAGAAATACAACATTTAGGTTATTGGTCCAAATTTCTTTCTGCCACCTCTCTACCATACATTTGATTAGCAGACACCAATAGCTTATTCAGTTAATGAAACAGGAAACCCATTGAAGCAATTGTCCATTAGCTAAGTCAAAACCATTCTTGTTCCACAAACAGTACAGAAAAAGCAGTGTCCATGGTAGGTCTAAAGGGGAAAAAACTCACCTGACAGTACAACTAGCTATGTGGGCAGGATCTGTAACTCCGGCAACAAAGAGTTTTTTGGGTGGGCCATCAGATTCCACTCCACCTGAGTGGCAAGTCAAAAAAACAATGTAAATTTCTTATTAAGAGAAAGTAAAACTGTTTAAATCTGGGATTCTGTGGCTACTTTTCCATTTAAAATATTTCAATATTTCTTACACAATATCTTATACAATGATTCCGAGTACAGTTAGAGTAATATATCACTTCCTACCTTTTCTTTTTAAAGGCGCAACCACTGGCCATCTCACAGCAGGAGTCGCTAACCCCCTATTAAATGGTTTCATTAGAAATGTTAATTGTATAGTATTATGGTAACAGTATTGGAAATCATTACAAAACTTATTCTGTTGCTATGGATAACCACATCTAAACCCTGCATAAGACAGAATTTACAAGTCTGAACTGAATTCTAATGGATTTACCCCCGGAACCTTCTTGTAGGACTAGGTGAGGAATTAGGAGTGATGCCAGAATCCTGTGATTGGAATCCCTGCAATACATGAATAAATACAACATCAGCAAGGAAAATGTTACAGAACAAAAGAATACACACTAGCTGCTTAGCAGCTGGTTAAAACCAGAGGGAAAATATTTACCGGTGACAGATGCTCATGCCATTGACTTGCAGGAGGTAAGGGGACTGCAGCTGAGGCACTATAAGGAACAGAAGAGGACAGAACATTCACTCGGTCCAGATCCGGACCGCGGTCCGCCATTTGGTGATGCCTGGTCTAGAACGTAGTTTAATAGGTGCATTACTCTAGTTCATTTACTGTACAATGATTTGGAACTGTGTGTCGTGTGATTAAACAGCTTGTGAAAAATAACTTTCACCCTCTCTGTCGTCATGGGTTTGTGCACATGCGTGCATGTGGGCGGGGGGGTCGATTTTCGAAAATGTTTTGAATAATTCTCCGCAATTTTCGAATAGTGTTTTGGCTAAAAAAGTCACATCCCTATTATGTACTTAATAAAAAAAGGTGAAATAACTGAAAACATGTTATATATTCTAGTTTCTTCAAAATAGTCACCCTTTGCTCTGATTACTGCTTTGCACGCAGGTGTTTACTGCTAAACTCCTCTGGGAACTACTTCAAGACTGTTGGAAAACCATATCAGGTGACGACCTCTTGAAGCTAATTGAGAGAATGCCAAGAGTGTTCAAAGCAGTAATCAGAGCAAATCGTGGCTATTTTGAAGAAACTAGAATATAAAACATGTTTTCAGTTATTTCACCTTTTTTTGTTAAATACAGAACTCCACATGTGTTCATTCATAGTTTTGATGCCTTCAGTGAGAATCTACCAATGTAAATGTTCATAAAAATAAAGAAAACACATTGAATGAGAAGGTGGTGTGTCCAAACATTGTACTGTTCTGGGCACAAAAAGTCATATATCTGCATTTTTTACATGTATAGATGTGTGTAATTACCTTAGTCTCTGTAAACTCCCTCTTAGAGTGAGTTCCATATTTTCCATCTGTGTATAAAACCATCAGTGTGATCAGTGGCAATCAAATGAGGTCTTTCTTCTCAAAGCATTTCTCATTTAAAATACATCCAAATATAAATAACTCTAGATGTTACAGGAAAAAATAGCCTTGACATTTAACAACATTTCAATACCGAATATTTCAGTCCCACCTGCCGCCTGTGGTCCGACCTCTCACTGGACAAGGAGAACGGAGAAAGAGGGAGATTCTGTAACAAAAGGCCAATATAGGGATTTCATCTTTGTAACAGCACAACAGCTGACTTTAAAGCCTACAATACAGGAAAACACGTACCCTGGAGGGGCAGCTTGGGTTTACGGATACACTGCTCCGTCGATACCGTGCTGAGCTGTTAGAGCTAAACACCGTCATCCCATCGCTGTTGTCAAAAAAGTAGTGAAACGTCATTCAAGTTTAAAAATCAAGATGGCATATCCAAATGATAAGATTCACAATGTGACAGTGGCTCTCAATCCTGCAACAGGTTAGTATTTCTCCTGCATAAACAGACCCAGTTCAACTCAGTAGTATTTTTTAAGTTTAGTCAGATGTACTTAACCAGAGAAAACATCACAATGCACAGCATGGGTATGCAAAAAGTAAGACTGAGAAACACTTCAATACAGTTATGTGTGCATTACGCACGAATAGTTCCATAACACCAAATACATTTTCATCTTAAAACCCCTCTGTGTCTTCTAAGGGTCACCAACCTTGTTAGACATAAAATTTAGACATAGACATGGCGCACATTTTAATCAAATTTTGGGACAAATATAATCAAATGTGACTATACAGATATAAAAAGCAAAAGTGAGAAAGAGATAAAAAATTTTTCGAGAGATAGAGCTAAACGTTTTAACAAAGGATGTTCACAAACTGAAAAGAGAGAGAGAGAGAGAGAGAGAGAGAGAGAGAGAGAGAGAGAGAGAGAGAGAGAGAGAGAGAGAGAGAGAGA
>JBBKCR010000034.1:6262341-6282285 GCA_037577295.1 Ladigesia roloffi | reverse complement strand
TGAACAGAGGGTGTGCACAAACCGAAAAGAGAGAGAGAGAGAGAGAGAGAGAGAGAGAGAGAGAGAGAGAGAGATAGAAATGGTGAGGTTAAATAAGCATTAACAAAAAAAAGGTTCGGATTATTTTTTCTGGCCCAAATCATTCATAGCTAGACATAATAAATACGAATAAATCAGGGGCAGCTACTCGCCTAGTGATTATAGAATTGCTCTGGCAAACGGAAGGTGGGTTTGTATCCCAGGACCACCATGGTACCTTTGAGCAAGGCACATTCCCCAAACACTGCTCCCCAGGTGCTGCTTTGCAAATTGTTCACACTATGTGCTGTGGTGTGCTCACACGTGACAATGTTTACTCTTTATTCAATTAAATCTATAGAGAGAGGGAGATTAAATAAGATAAAAATCGGCCAAATCAATTCAGAATGTTAATCTTATGGTGCAGCTGGTATCCCAGTGGTTAGGGAGTTGCCCCTGCAATTGGAAGGTAAAGGGTTCTACTAGTACTGCTAGTAGCACCACTGTGTGCCCCTTAAACAAGGTACCGTCCCCTCACACTGCTCCCAGCTGCTTCTTTGAATGCCCACTGCTTCACTTGGTGAATGGATTAAATGCAAATAAAGGATTTAACACTGTTTATGCTGTATGCTGTGGAGGGTCCACAAGTGACTATAAGGAGCCAGTTTACTTTAAGGTATAGATTTATTTTCTGGGTCAAATCAAACCTAGAGTGTTAAATGTTGAGAGACCTGTGTAAGTTCCTGCAGTTCCCTCACCTGACGCTAGTGATCATGGGGGCGCTGTTGGACCGCCGCAGGGCCCCGCCCCCCCCTGCCGCACCTGCGCACTGGTCCACCTCCATCCTCTCCATGGCTTTTCGGAGGACCGGGCAGTGATCGGTCGAGGCGGCCGGGCCAGGCGCGCTCTAGCGGGCGTGACTCCCAAATCGAGCCCGGCGAAAGCCTGGCCAGCAGGCCACACGCCAAACTGTCCGAGCCAATGCAAAAAAGTCCGCTCGAGGATTATTTCCCGTGGTCTCCACTCTGTCTCATTATTTGCTTGGAAGTGCAAAAAGTTCCTGGGTACAGTTTGGTCACTGCTTTTGCTGAAGTTCGACAGGTTTAGGTGGTTAGAGATCACACTGGCTAGAACTAGTTTTGTCAGAAGCAAACTTTTGTCTGTTTCAGCTCCTCTCGTCACATTTAGCAAATTAAAACAATAACAACAATAAAATGCAGCCAATTTTAGGGCATTTCAGCTCAGATCGAGGTTAGCCACTTAGCTACCTAGCTAGTTTCCAAGTTTACCTTCTACTTTGTAAACAATCAAGGTTTCGAGATCCAGGACCAAAATCCTCGAGGATAAGTTGTCCGGGCGGGTGCATTCTTGTTTCGGAAGACGAGAGGCTCGCTTTTTTTATCGCGTTCCGTCAAAAGAAGTTTCTCTCTTTCATTAATTTTAGAAAATAAAAAATAATACCCCGCAACCAAAATTGTGGTGTTACTCTTCAAACAACAGCACCACGCTCCGGCCGTGAAGGGAACTGCACACTTCCACTGAGTTGCCATGGACACCTTTGATCTCTCTGGATTCCTTCATGAGGCCTTTCATCATGTTTCTGCTCCTTCACCTTTTTTACTTAGAGGAGCTGGACTCATTCTGTCCCTCCTCTGTAGAGCTTCCATATAACCCCCCCAAATCTTCTCACCGACTAATATTCACACTTACCGTTTGCACATTTTCCATGAAAAACCTTTGGCCACTTGCCCTCTTAACCACATGTTTTTTGCTGTGTATTAACTAGTTATACTAGATATAATAAATAGTAAATTAGTCCAGGACAGCTGGTGGTCTGGTGGTTATGGAGTTGGGTTTGAATCCCAGGAATGCCAGTGGTGCCAAAAAACAACCTTCCAGGCTGCCCACTGCTTCGCTTGGCAAATGGGTTAAATACAGAGAAATCAATTCACATTGTTCACACTGTGTGCTGTAAAAACGACCAAGAGACCCTTGGCCATTCACCCCCTTAACTCTTGTCTCTGTTTTTTACTAAATGAGTATTATCCTCTGACTTTATCTCTTTGACATAGTTCGTTAATTTGTGTAAATTGGTTAAACATTTGGGTAGTAATTTTGTTAAAAACACACTGATTTGAGTCTTGCTTTGGTGGTAAGAAGCACCAAGAAGAACAGAATGTGAACTACTTAAGCAGTTGTGTACATTGTTCTAAATAAGAGCACCTGCCAAATGCTGTAAATGTAAAGGACACCAGCCCAGGGGTTGAACACATTTCCCTTTTTTTTTTAAATAGTTGCCTGCCATGCTAAAACTGAAGGTCCCTGCTTTCCCCAAGCACAACATTTATGTAATTAAAGATTGGTTTCATCTGGATTCATTGAAAGGTAATCTCCAAACAACATACAAATCTTCACAGCAGTAAGTCCTGCAGTTAACAGAAGATGGGCACTGTGCCAGGTCTTCAGAAGGAATTTTATGGATTTTTGCAGTTGAAATAATCTTTAACTGTGGAACTGCACAGCTCTGGGTGTCTACTGTGGGAGATGCTTGCTATGTAAGCTGCTGTAGCGAGGAAAAGGGGTGCATTTGAGCTTGAAAGTGTTTTAAAGTTGAGAAGCTGGGCTGGCCAATCAGTGGACTGGCCAAGAGCACAAATGTGATAACTTTATGGTTCAGCTATAGCTGCTTCACCTGTAGGTACTGATAGGATATTATGAATTCCCAGAATCAGGACAGGCAAAACCAAGGGGTCACGTCTGATTATACTTTAAATGGTCAAATGCTGTGAATTAGTAACATTGCTTCCTGTCTTCTTTATTGACTCATTCCATGTTGGACCAATCAACAATCTAATTACATCGTACAGGATGCAGGAAACATAACTCATTAATGGAGGAAATCCTTAGTTTTTTTTTTTACATTTTTTCACACCTCAAATAAATAAAAAGGATGCCTCATATAAATGAAAAGGAATGAATGAAACGATTATGCACGTCATTTTTAAAGACAATTCATGCTAAAATACAGAAACACAAGTAAATAATTTGGTACATACACAGTTTGAAAATGTACATTAGTGTACATACCTGTTCAGGTCTCTTTAATGAAATGAGCAAAAAAAGTGCAGCCACATTACAACTCAGAATCTCACAACTGAGGAAAATGACATGTATGGCTCCTTATGAGAAGTTGATAAATAAAGGCATGATATTTAAATCCACACAGATAATATGGAAGCCACTCATGTTCACAGACATTCACTCTCAAAAATAAAGTTTCCTAAATTGTTCATTACAGTTCAAACTTCACTGACCATAAACCTCTGCTTTACATGAAGGTGCTTTAAATCCTTCATACTGTCACATCTACAAAAATAATTTATTAGGCATCACTCAAGAACCCTTTGTCTCATGATTGTGATTTGGATGTTTTTTCCTGCTGCTCTCCACCTTCTTGCTTTTTCAGTCCTCCAAAAATCCTCAAAGGCCAAGCGAGACGCCTCCCAGTATTGCCTCCAGTGCATCCACAGCAAGGGATGGTTTTGTCCCCAGTGACAAAGTACAGCAAAGCGTTGAGCCATGAATTGCAGGACGCTAAGGGCCGAGTGATTTTGTAGCAGACGGAGATGGCGTGCATGGTGTTGCACTCTGCTTTCCTCTGTTTGAAGATAAGAAACAGCGTGCGGGTGATGTGGAATGGCAGGAAGCACAGCGCAAACAGGAAGGTGATGGTGATGATGGTTTTAATGGACTTACGGCGTCTGCCTATGTGTGAAGCATACTGAGAGCCCGTGATGGAAATGGACGTTCTGTATCTGTCCTCGCCAGGGCCTCTATCGGGATCTCCGACTTCTTGGACATACGGCTGGGTGTGTAGGGTCTGAAAGATGGTTCTCACCACCTGTGAGTAACACCAAGCAATGACGGTGAAAGGAACGAAGAAGCCCAGGAGGTGGAGGATGATTCCGTACGGGACGTACTCTGAGAATTCACTGTCTGTTGCCACATCAAAACAATTCCAGTACATCTCCATTCCTGCTCCACTTAGCCTCTGTCTTGACCCGGAGTTCATGGCCCCATATTCTCCATCTCTATTTTCCACTACCCTCATGACTTTGCCAATTTGGGCAAAACGAAAAATAGGACATGTTAAAAGAAACACCACGACCCACACCATGGCACATATGCTCCTCACAGCGCGCTTGCTCTCCAGGGCAATGGTCCTGATGGGGTGGCAGATGCCCATGTAGCGGTGCACAGAGATGCATGTGAGGAAAAAGATGCTGCAGTAGAGGTTAAAATAAAAGAGGAAGCGCACCAACCTGCACATGAAGTCCCCAAACACCCAGTTATCACGCATAACGTAGCTGGCCACAAGGAGTGGCAGAGAAAGACTGTACATCAAGTCAGTAGAGGCCAGGTTGACCATATAAATCAGGGATGCGTTCCAGCGTTGAGTACCGCGGTATGAGCGCAGGAGAACCGTGGAATTCAGGATGACGCTTAGCAGGAACGTGATGGAGTAGCACAGAGGTAACACAATGTACTTGTATGACTCATCATTGCTGCAGTTCAGCAGTTCAGTCAGAGTAGAAACTGTGTGGTTGCTGGAGTAGTTAGAATCCACTGAATCACCTTCCATCACTCTGGAGGTTTTCATCATCATCAGCTGTTTCTGGAATAGATAAAGAACAACATCCTGCCCTTCTGTCTCACTTCTGTCAACTCCTTGGCCTCTTGACTTCCAAGAACTTTGATTTCAGAATCCTCAAATTTCCCCCTGAAAAAAAAGTCCTACATATATTAAAAGTTCACACAGTAATTTAAAAAAAGTAACTTTTGAGATTAAACTTAGAGACCACAACTGTGCCGTACTTGCTGTAAGGCAGCTTTTTTTCTCTGCCTGTTCTGTATTACCAAAGGAAATTCATGTTGACCTGTCATTGTATTATGCTGATTCAGCCTCACTTGGTCTATTAACCTTTCAATCAGTAACAAGGTTCTCCATTCATCCTCCTCTTTTCTCATTGTCCACGGCAAGAAAAAAATATTTTTTTCACATTTGAAATATGCAATAATATATGTTCCTTTGTTGTCATGCTCTACCATAGGCCTCAAGGAAAACAAATGAAAATGTCTTTTTTGTGCACCGATGTCTAAACACCACAGGGTGGACATTATACAAGCGTCTAAATGTCAAGTGTTTGAGACTCGCAGGCTACTTTTGCAATGCAACAGTGTGTGTTCTGGCAGGTGTATGTTGGTAAATTATTAATATCCATTCATTCAGACAGAAATGCTGAGCGGAAACCCAATACATGTTTCCGTACAGCGTGAGACTTTAGAAATCCTGCAGTCATAGCAATAGCAAAACATAGAATAGTTTATCCAAATGACATTTAAAAAGGTTCCTTAATAGAAAGTAACCATGCACTTTCAGGACTCAAAGCTACAGTAGAATTAAATAGAGATGAAAATTTTACCTGTGTTATGAGTGAGCAAAGTAAATCACCATTCAGGGCAGATCCTGTGTGTATCAAGCATACCTCTGTTCAAGACCTCAAATAAAAACAATCCAAAAATGGGCTGTGGTATAGAGTGCCCTTTTAACCTGTTCCACTCTCCCAGCTAGTTGTTCTTCTACTGCTCTATCTCTGTCTAACCAGCACGTACTGTGCTTGGCTGAGTTGTGTGAGACTGCCCAGTAGATGCTGACATGCGCCCCAGCAGAGCTTGGAAAGAGGTAGAACGCGGATCTTTATCAGGATGTAAGTTCGCCATTTTATGGTGGAGCTACATTTGTTCCTACCCCATATACACATTACACCATGCACAGAATCATCCCAAACATTTAACATTTATATTCTCAGTTAACATCATTACAAAACCCAATATCATTTCATTTAATTGCAATTTATGCCAGTCATCATTGAAGACCAAATCTTGTTCTGAATGTCTAGCTCCCTGCAGATTCTACTTGATATCTCTGCTTGGGCTGGTGAATGTCTTCGGAAGTCCTTAATTGGCTGGGGTGGTGTCAGTGTTGAAATTAATCCTACAGACAAGAAAAAATGCCATTACAGCCATTTACAGCCAAAAATGTGACAAATGCACATTTTAATTGAGGGAGTCTCAGCTCCTGCAACTCACCTCCCTCCCCTGCGTAAAGATTGGAGATGAAAACCACTGCCTCTAATCATCTCTGTATCAAATTCCAACTCTGAAGAGTACTAGCGATTTGTATTTTTAAAACTTCTATTTTCAAATGTATATGAGAAGGAAAAACCAAAAACAAACATTCAATGTATGTAAGTGTAACAATATTTTATTTGTTTATATTTTAGCATTCTGGACCATTTTGTTTGGTCCACTCATCATGACATAATACATTTTCACCAGCATCAATTAAAGTTTCCAATTCTGACATGTTCACACGATGTAAAGAGCAGCTGGGTTCTGTTCCATGAAACAGGATTAAAGGAATTTATGGTTTAATTTCCCTTTGAAACAAGCCAGAATTTCCCTTAATCCTGTTTCATGGAACAGGCCTCTGATGTTTTGTATAAAAACATAAAGAGATATGAGATTGTGATATGACAGCGATGACATCCAATATCGACCTCCATCAACTCATTTATTAAATACATGTTACTAACTTATTCTCCAAATATACCTTTTTTCAGTTGAAAAAATGTAATTCAGTTTCAACACTTAGTATGGTCTGAGGCTGCAGCTTCACGGCAGACACTGTGGTTTATTACATGCATGTTCACATGAAGCATATTCAGGTGAAAATGAACCATTGGTTAATACATATCACAGTTACTCATGATGACAGATTTTATAGCAGCTTTCATAGTTCATATAGGTGGCTATAACTGACCATACATGACCAGGTGTCTTTGTTTGAGATTATGAGGAGCATGCATGCTTAATACTTAAACAGCTACTCATTCACATTTATAAAGCCAAGGTTCTCACAATAAAACTTGTGACTGAAAATACATACTCACACCCTGACCAACGGGTCCGTGAGCAGCTCAGGACAAACAGGATGCTGTGGCTTTAGTCAGAGGAAATGTAGATGAAAAATAAATTCCAACTCTACGCTGCTGATGCCAAGAAATTCCACAGTCCACTGTAGTCCATTTTAAAACTATGGCTACTTCTGATGCCGGTCACAATGATGTCATATCCTGTACGTCCAGGAGCATAGCGTCTTGTCTTGTACGAAGATGATCCCGCACCACTAGATGTTTTACTAGTTCTGAGCTTAGATCTGAAATTGAATAACAGCACATGAATTCATACATATGGCAATCAGCTACATAACAATAGAAGACCATGTATCTTAATCTTTACTAGGGCCATGAGTAGCAGGAGACTATCCTGGGGTCTATGGACGAGAGGTAGGGATGCCAGAACCCCACAGGGCACACACATACACACACAGACCCACACACAGACACACACACACACCATTTGCTCACACACCTTTCACTTAAACCTACAGCCAATTAAGAATCCCTAATTCATGTGACATGTGTTTAGACTGTGGGAAAAACCAGAGACCCTGGAGGAAACCCATGATACCAGGAGGAGAACATGCAAACTCCACAAACACACACACACACACACACATACACACAAACCCCACCATGGAGCTGTGAGGCACCACTGTGTGTGCAATAATAAAACGTATATAGTTTCGTTGTAGACATCAAAGGTCACAACACCACATACAGCTTACAAAAGCTACTACTGTTAATAGGTCCCACCAAGTTTATGCAGCCATTTTTGTAAATGGTGTGGGCTATAAGAACATAAAGCCAAACAAAGTCCTCTCAGAACAACCAGTAATCAGGATTGTTGATTTTTTAAGGCTAGGAAAATAAACTGTAATGTCACAAAAAAAATGAATGTAAAATGATCACCTGCATGATCAATGGTTTCTGTGTATTTAGTGTAAAATGCACATGGACAATAAGTGGGGAAGCACTACCTTGGTTTATATATGTAATGAAGAACTAATATGGAGTGAGCTCTTAGAAACATTGTGAGTTTTTTTTAGTACATTTGTTATGGCAAATTTTGAAGGGACTGTAGATATGATAAAGATATGACAGTTGTGTTCCCTTTCACTTGAGTTATTGGCTGATCTCAAATGGGTAACTCAACATGTACACAAGTGCAAGCTGTTTAATATCAATTAAAAAAGGAGGTTGTGCTGACCCTGAATGTCTTCATTGAGGGAAGCTGTGAGTGCGTTTAGCTGAAGCACGGAGCAGGTTTGCAGGTCACTGCGGCTGAGCATTTTTCTCTGAATGTTCTTGTCATTGCGGGTCGGCTGCCAAACCACCAAGACACAGCACAACAAAGTGAGTCTTGCACAACAGACTTTAATCACTTTCTATTCAGTATAAGCTGGAAGGTGATATATAGCTCAGGCCTCCTCTCACCTGCTCCAGCTTCTGCTCAGCCCAAAGCTTATCTCTGAGCTCACTCAGAGCTGCTCTCACTTCCTGTTTCAAGCCGGCACAACAATGCCCACGTCCCGCTGCGTCTCGTGGGCTCTGGTGAACAAGAAGATTAAACGATACATACATCCTCCTGTCTCAAGACAAATTGCCATACAAGACAAGCGATTAGTATGAATGCAAATGAAGTGCTGGCACTAATCCCCTGCGCTCACCTCTTTGCAGGATGTCCCTTCGTCATCCTCTTCCTCGCTCTCACTGTTGTTGATAAAACACAGCTGCAGCTTTTTAGGGCTGTTAAGCCTACAGAAACAGATTAGAAACTGCTGTGAGGAAGAAGTCAAGGTGATATTAACCTTGTGTTGACTAAGTTACTGTTATTTTAATTAACTAATGACTCATAATCGGCAAATAAAACTAACACTGTTAAAAGTAATTGGCAAAAAAGAGTAGGACATCCAAAAGTATCACGTCATAAAAAAGTTTTCTACAGCATCCACCTTAATGAGAAGGGAAGATTGTTTGGCTCTGTTCTTTGCTTTTGATCTAAAATAAAATGATAAGGCACAAATGACGTACCTAGACGTAATGAATGGAAAACGGCATCCTCCACTGTCATCCTCATTTTGCCACTGCTTCCTGAAGAGCGAATGGGGTTTTACTTGAGGCCACTGTCCCAGTGCAGATTCTTTTTCTGCTGAACCCTTGAACTAGAAGATAATGGACAACACAATTTCTTTAGGGTCTCACATTGAGGGCTTTTAGTATCTTTTCATGTTTCATCAGATGATCTAACTCATGGACAGTGAAAGCGCCAAAAACAAAGAAAAAATGGGGTGCGGAGGTATTTTCTGTCATTTTCTGGGTCCTTCTTTGAACGTCATTGTGTGTTATTATCACATTGTTCGTCATGCAACAAGAATGCAGCATGTATGACACAGACCAGAGAATGAATACCCAGTATTACTTTAAAAGTCTGAACATACTAAACTGAAAAATGTGGAATGATATTTTTGAGATTAGTACTTATTTTATTATTGCAATATTAAACAAAAAGTATTTTGAATTAAAGAACATGATTCTATTTAGTTGATTGAGAGTGAAATGCTACACAGTCATCAGAGAATGACAATCACATTGTGATTATACAGTCCAGTGGAATTAAATGTCAACCAGAAATGTTGGAGGAGGAAACAGAAAAAGAGAAGCTCTCTTTACTTTGTGAGAAGCTCAGAATGTGTAATGAAATCTGAATGCAGCCGCCAGGCAAGAGTAAACTATACTTCAGATCTTTTTAGTGCATGATAAACAAGCACGATGCCATATTATTATTATTCACTCAGCACATTTGTCACATATGTACTCAGTTCTGTTACTTTCACTGAAGCTTTTAGTCGGATGTCCTCTCCCCACCCCTAGCTCACCAAACGTTTGACATTTAATTTGTCATTTTAACACTGTCCTTTACAGCCTTTGCAAACTGCACGGAGGCTATAGAGCCTGAACCTTACAAATTGGTTCACTTGTGGAAATCCTTTTGAACTAGATTGTATCTGTCAATTTTTTTTATAACCAAATACATCCATCTTACAGTTCAAAATTCTAGCTAAATTCTTGCAATGCAAAATTCTTGCTCAAAATTCTTGCTAATCGAAGAAAAAAGGCGACTGTGTCCATGTCATTGACTAATATTACGCTGTACTAACAAGACTGGATCGAGGGGGCAGCAGGCCAGAGACCGGATGTGATTGTGCAGGGTAAGATGGGCGTGTTAGGCATGAACATGCTGTCAAACTGGGGTTAAGCTGGGAGTGTGACGTATGATATTGAACATGCTGGTGTAATTTGATGGGAGTGTGTGAGATGACAATGAATGTACTTTTGTGGCTTTAGTCATTTCAATCATTGTGTTCGAACCACGCAATTTATTTAGATAAAATAATATAATGTAGCTGATGAAGCCCACATATAGTCAGACCCCTGGATAAAAATACCAGAGTAACTACGCAATGCATTGCAACCTCAGGGTAGAAAACTAGGCCTAAAATGAAACACACTTTCATTTATAAGTTACTAATTTTTAAGGACTAAGAACAGCTGGGTCCCAATAGTCAAACCTCTGCTCTGTTCCTTCTCTCTTCCTCCTGTTTCTCAAGCTCAGCTATCCGCAAACTTAAGTCATCCCAGTGCATGATGGGCAGGTCCTTGTATGTTTGGAGGGGCTCCTGGTTGTGTTCAGACTGGGGCTCTGCTTCCACACAGGGTCCAGGAAGGGCAGGGTCATCAGAGTTATGTTCTTCCTGCCCGTTGCTGTCTGGCCCCTCATCCATCTGCTGGTGAACGCTGGTGATGAAGGGTACTCAGAGTTGAATGGATTATTTTATTTTATTTATACACACACACACACACACGTATTTAATTATATGACGTTGAAGGGTTTTTTGCAGTTTCCTGGGCTAAATGGGCCCCTTTACATTTCTCTTCATGGGTTTGTTACAATATTTTAAGCAAATTCAACATATTTCTATAAAATTTTCTTCAATTAAAACCACTCCACCAATTATAATGGCCTCATTTCACTTGCTTCGTTTGCTTAAAGAAAGTGAACATTTTTCATAATGATAAATATTAGACAAATTGCCTACTTCTAGGATACGTATTTTTAAATTGCTTTTAAGGAGCTTATGTTTTGCACTGAGGGGTGTTAACACTAGTGATTTTACTGTGAACTTCAACACACTCCCACCCTTCCAAACACACGCGCGCCCTCACACTGGGTTCCTCCCTTCAGCTACAGTAGTTGAGGCTTCTTTCGGTTCATATCGTGGATGTATGCGAACAAATAAAATGACACGTGTTTAACACTGTGTTGTTTACAGGAGGAACC
The DNA here is from genome assembly GCA_037577295.1 of Ladigesia roloffi. Classification (NCBI taxonomy): domain Eukaryota; kingdom Metazoa; phylum Chordata; class Actinopteri; order Characiformes; family Alestidae; genus Ladigesia; species Ladigesia roloffi. The sequence continues at coordinate 6,270,903 of JBBKCR010000034.1, read as the reverse complement.
CTAATCTTCAAAAAATTAATGTGCGAAAAAGTTTAAAGGGCTATACCACGACTCCCTCAATGTTGTTCTACGGGACAGGCGGCGATAAGTCCAGTAAACTTACCTCTTCTTATCGATCAACAGGTCTTGACATCTCAGCAGCCCTTCCGATCCAATGTGAACAGGGCACAGGCGCTAATGAACGAATACTAATTAATTAATTAATTAAATCGTATTTGTCGTACTATTACTCCTTTTGCTGAGAGGAAACTCCCCCCTCTGTCTTCCATTTGCCCCAGCTCCTTCTCCTCGAGTCTGTTTGTAAGATCAGAAACTTCACGCCAGGCCAAGGAATCTCAAACGTGAGGTCCGAGGAGGATTTATGTTTCTTCCCAAAATGCAGACCGAGAACATGGATTACACCAGCCGATATTCCCTCTCCGAAAGGACTCTTTCGCCACTTTTAGAACAGCAGATGGAAAGGGCGGACGAGTTGGGAAGGGTTAAGAAAGTAGGTGTCCAATTTCACAATGTTCGGAGATGACGACTCCAACCAGATGGGAAAACTCAGATCTGTGTGGCGCAGTTCGCACCACTGATCAAAAGTCATGATGCAGGACGGTAGAACTGTACAGTTAATCTAAACAGAAGCTTAATGTCTGTTGAAAAAATGTCTAAATATTTGGTGTTCCCATAGTGGTGTTTCCAGGACCTACACTCCTAGACATAAGAAGGGTCCAGAAAAGTAGGACTCATTTTCGTGGATAACCTGTTTAAAAGGGTTTGAAGTATAAAGTTTCTTTATCACAGAACAGAACCATTTATGCATTCACTGCAAATAGGATGCACGTGTGCCCCCCCCCCCAACAATATTGTTGGTTGATTTTGAATAATAAAACAAAGCCGCAAGCCAATATCTGGATTCACAGTCCTTTAATACATTACATTAAATAAATCTCAGAAAACTAAATAAGAATCAAAAAAGGCTTTCTGACTTGTAACTGTGGAACTTGTTTTGGTGAAGAACCAGTTAAAAAATGTTTGAAGCATCAAGTATTTACATATTGGGGCCCTTATAACCAGCACCTTCACGGAAGGACACTTGAAGAGGGTGTCTGTCTGCATGTAACTGCTGTCCATACTGAAGAAGTCCGCTATCAAAGGATTGATATAGATAAAGAAAAAAGTCTCTGGACTTGCCGCCCTTTGTTAATACATTATGTTAAATCAATCTTAAAAAACTACTAAGTATCCAAAAACGTTCTCTGACTCTGACTATAGAACCAGTTAAAAAAGGTTTGAAGAAGCAAGAGTTTCTCTATCACAAAACAGAACCATTTATACATTCCCCCAATTCTTGAAAATTTTTATATTTCTCAACAACAAGCCCTTAAAGAACCACTTTTTAAGCATTTGGGTTCACATGCCCAGACAAAACAAAAAAAACTTTTACATGGTGCATCACACTTCATACATCCCAATCATATTTCTCTGTTTGAAAGAAAAGAACAATTATTAATATTTATTTAGATTTAAAAAAAAGATGTCTGGACTTGCATCACAATAAATAAATCCTACCAAATTACAAACTCTGTGCCACCTGGTAGTTTGGGTGCCACTTATTTCAAGATATGGCCCTGGGATGGTTACAGGTTTCATGATGCTCAGCCTGAGGTTAGACAAAGAAGAGTAACTGATTGACGAGCATATCAACATTTATTTCTTTGGTTTTGATTGTCTCAGAATGCCTGCTAATCTGAATTTGAATGCAAACGTTGGTCAGTTTATATAGTTTAACAGCAGAATACTGCAAAAGTAAAGTGCTACAGGAGTATTATAAGAGGTGAAAACCAGATTATCATACATTAGTTTAAAGTGCAATAAGAAAACTTAGTGCCTAATGATCTTACTATAATTTTATGTAGGGGAAAGAAAATTAAAGGTAATTAGCCTGATCTGTAGAAACACGTAGAATTCCATTTAGAGTATTACATTTGCATTAAAAAGCGATAATATTATATAGTCATGTAATTCATGCACTATTTTAGAGTGCCCTACTCATTTGTGTCAGTCAAGAAATTTCCATTTGCATACTCAGCTATGCAGCTATTCTTGTGGGATTTGCCAAGACATTTACTATTCATATCCCATTTATGGTTCTCTTCCCGGTGGTAGTCTACTTCTTGGTACTGTTGAGAATGTTAAATGTCAAGATTAATGTGACAGTGCCTCTATAAATGCAGACTACAGGAATCCAGTGGATACTGGAAAAATCACGAATGGTTGGTAACATGGATGGAATAGTAAAAATCATATTTTCTTGGTACTACAACTCGTACTAATTCATTTCCATCTGTACAGAAGGTGCTTCCAGAATCTGCCACTGTGTGGCATCAACAAGTCTGTAGTTAATTTGTTTGTAAGTGTCAGGGTGCATCTTGCGCTGTTTTTCTACTTCTTCATAGAGATTCTGTGTAACTGGCTGCAGAGGCGAGAATCCTGCTGTGGTCGCCAGATCCTGGCAGTAAGCCCACTGCTCAGAGGCCATTCGCACAAGATGTTTAACTTGAACACCCTTCTGAATCTTCCTCTGTTTCTCTTTCTTCACTTCTTCTTCCATTACTTCACGTGAAGGCAGCTGAACTGTGCCTTCGAGAACAGCAAGTGCAAACTGGACCTGGAGGAGAGAGTGGGGTGGGGGGACGGGGGGAGCGAGACAGAAAAAGTGGAATTGCATCACCTTTTCTTTTCCAATACTTGTATAATATATATGTCATTAATACTCTAATTCTCTATACAATACCATATTGTCTCTCTGTTCTGTGTCCCCATTATATTTTTTTAGATATTTACATACACATACATACATACATACATACATACATAAATATATATATATATATATATATATGTATAGATAGATAGATATTATGTTTTATTAAAATGTATCCTGCCTTTTTTGCCCTCTTTGTTGCTCTGTCTGATTATGGATGATATTTCATCTCATTGTGTACTTAATTTGTACGGTTGGGGTTACAACAAAGCACCACTTGAAATTTAGTATTATTCTATTCTGATCCAGGATTTTTCTTAACACCAACTAAGCTTTAAATAGCTATTTTTATTTGAATTACTTACCCTGGATAGATTTTTGAATTTAGCACTCAAGCAATGAGCCTAAAATTGCTAATAAACACTAGAAGTCAATAGTCACCAAAATAATTTCCATAAATACATCCTAAGGTTTCTCATACACTACTTTAAGTTCGTTAAGGTGCCACAGATTTGTGAATGTAGTTTAAGACACATTATGACCTACTATCAGATTAGGTGGAATATTTTTGAGACACTTTTTAAACATTCTCTTATCTGTAAAAATCTTAGACACAACAAGACATGACACAATGTGAGCATGAAATATATCTGGCTAGATTTGTTACAGGTTTGGAGTGGCTCCCCTCTCGTACATTTTGTGTTGAAACACCCATCTCTAGATCACATCTGTCAGAGAATAAACAGCTTCCCTGCATGCTCACCTGACAATGGAAGTGAGGAAAAGGGCAGATGATTTTGCAGATGCCTATGAAAAAGAGTGAGGGGAAAGCTGGGGGCAGCAGGTACTTATACAGAGGAGCCACTAGGTGGTGGTCTATCTCCAGACCAAGCTGCTCGGAGTGTAGGAATGGGAAGTGAAAACTGTATCCAGTGCAAAGCAGAAGGACTTGAGCTTGAGCCACTGAACCATCCTGTAGCAGCAGAGAGCCATCCTCCAAGACCCTCAACACAGGAGCCGCCTGCTGAATTTGTGGGGGCAAGGAGAACTGCAGAGCAGGCTTATTATGGCTCAGGGTCACCTACAGATAGAAAGGGATTATAAGCAAACGAAATAAGCCTGTGCTTTTTTATCTTGCTAACATCCACATAAAGTGCATCTTTCTACATGATGTCAATCATATATTATTTACACATAAAGGGGCTACTGGAGGCCCATTACTTCACTAAGGTTGAATCTGTCAAACATCTGGCAAGACTGAATAAACTACAGTTCAACTGTAATTAAACTATACACTAAGTATACATATAAACTATTTTAAGAGACACATTTCCTAAATGAGGGTATCAGAGAAGACTTCTTTAAGCTAAAGTCTCAGACCTTGGCTTGAGCATGAGCCAGTTCAAATGAGATATCAACCCCAGATGCTCCAGCCCCCAGAACCACAACAGACTGATGGGCAAATGCTTCAGGACAGCGATATGAGTGGCTGTGCATCACCTTTCCTGAAGGGTGAGGAAAACAGTGAATGGAACGAGGAAGAAACCCGCAGAGCGGGACATGGTTAGAGTGTCCATAAGTCGTTTGCACTTTCAGGGTCATGTTTGTATTTAACACTGAACATTTGCAGCACCTTTAAAATGCTCTATTCCCGGAATAGAGGGCAGGTGGGGCACAGAGTAATGTCTGTAAAAGAGGAAAGGAACACATGAGTCATGCCTCGAGGTCTGCTGCTCTTTTCCTCTTAGCTTCCTTCACACAATTTCCTCATGAATGGTTTAAACACCGCTCATTCATTTCCTCACAGCGAGGCTGAAATCAGTTTTAATGCCGGGACAATGGCTGAGAAAATGGAAATAATCCTCTTTTAGGGTGATTTAAAAAAACACATTATTGAGAGAATCTCTGCAAATTTGTGACTTCACTTTGTGTACAAGTGGCTTTTTGTGCTGTCAGAAATGGCATTCCTCACCCACTGCAGATGAACACCGAGTCGAATGTCTGTGTGCTGTGCCCTCCGTACGTGCCATGCGAAATTACCTCCCACGTCACAGGCCCCCCCCCCTCCATCTCCATGGAGATGGGCTTCACCTCTTCCACCACGCTGTTGAACTGTCGACAAGAGAGAAGACCGTCACAAGCACTACTTTTGCCTCCAACACAAAAACGTTACTCACGAAGACCATAGGAAATTTGTAGGCCACTCCTCTTTTGCCGCTAGGCATACCCCGATTGGCTTTCTTTTTTTTTTTTTTTTGCTACTGTCTCTATGGCAGTGCTTTTGGCAAACAGTCAATGAAGTTTGAAAACGAATGTTTGGAAAGTTTAGAATACTTTTGCATCTGGCAGATATGCTTTGAACAGAATGTACATCACCCTGTTCATGTAGTCCGAAAGTGTGGTTGGAGATAAAGAAAAGAATCATCTCAATCTGAAAACCTTTATATGTGGTATGATAGCATGACTCTTGCAGTATCTCTCCAGATATTGCTGAACATCCTGGTGGGATAGAAATGAGGGCAAGTGGGAGTCAAAAGGAAAATCAGGGAACATCATAACCTCCTTAGGCAGGTTGGTTCTAAGAACAGAGAACACACAGAAAGACACAGGAGCATTATGGCCTACATAAATAAGCTTCAGTATGGCCTATTTGTAATATATATTTTCAATTAGCCTAAAATAGCAGTTCCAGTATTGCACAGTTTGTACTTGGTCCATCACACTTCAATTCATAAAGGTCTTGTTAACACATTCAACTCCAGGCTTATTGAACAGTTCCTAATCCTATCATTTAATAACTACTATATTGTTACCATTGATTCATGCTAGAAGAGGAACAGGAATATTCTGGTTTGCCAGTGATTATCTACTATTATGAAACAACTGGGCAGGGCATGTTATGTATGCTATAAAATGTATTAAGATATCATCGGCTTTAATAAACTACATGGGCAAATGTATTGGGACTTAACTCTTAATTATTGAATTCAGGTGGTCTCTTCTCATCAAACGTCATTGTCTGACGTCGTAAATGTTATACAGAACAAATAGACACACGTTCCCACGGAAAGAATTAAAGCTGTTATAACTACAAAAGGGGACCATCAAATATAAAGTATTTAAATACAATGTCAATAAAGTCGCTGTTGTTGTACAGTGTATTTAGCTAATTGATTGTTGTAAGGCCGGAAAAGACCAACGAGTAGAACAGGAGTAGTGCGAGACCGAAATTTAGTGGTCTAACCTGAGGTTTTTGTACATGCTGCTTTGGACGGGGTGGCTATTGTCATAAGTGCCCACGCGTTGCTCATAGAACCATGTTCCACCCACATGGTCGGTCAATTCGTACACCACAGGGGGGTCAAACGTTTCAGCTCGAGCCAAGATGTGCCGAGCCACGCACAAGCCTGCGGCCCCCGCGCCCACCACTGCCACACGGAGCTTCTTCATCTGTGCGGGGAAGGGGAGGGTTATGACATACAAGTAAGTGGGATCAGGTGAGTACGAAGTGTAATGACATTCACACTCAACAGACACAGAGCTGTGGTGACTGTTTGACTGAGTCAAACGCAGCAGACCAATTCATGACTTTCTCACTGACAGAAAATAAATAAATAACTCATCCACATGTTATGTCCTGTATGCTGGAATAGGCTTTTACCTCTCCTCTCTGAAGAAACGCTGAGACGTCTAGTCTACTGGGAATTTGCTGCACCATTCGCCATTCTGTAGTAAGCTGCAAAACTAACGTTATCCTAGCGGGCTAATCAGTCACTAAGGAGGACTTTGCTCTCTGGAATAGTTTTCTGTTTGGGGGAATATGTATTTATATAATGGGAAAGGCCTTTATCATACACTATAGGTAAAAAGGTATTGTGACACGCGTGTTTTTGGGCTAGATATCTTCCTTCCAGTGAGTAGCAAACAACATTTTGTACAGCGCCATGCTTCCAAGTTTGTGGAAGATCCCCCTGTGTATTCCCCAGTGCACAAAGCAAGCTCCATAAATACATGGTTGGATGAGTTTGGTGTAAAAGAACTTGACAGGCCCGCACACAGAGTCCCCCAACACCCCTGGGTTCAACTGGAACGGAGATTGCGAGCCAGGACTTTATTGTCCAACACAGATTCCTACAGAAGCTCCAGAATTTGTGGAAACTGTTATAGCTGCAAAGGGGGAGCAACTTCATTTTAAAATATATGTATTTCAATGCAATATTATTGAAGTCCCTATTGGTGTATTGGTCCGGTGTCCCAATATCTTTGTCCATATAGACGTTTTAGTATGTATTAGGAGTACAAATACTATATAACAGTACCATCTCCGTTACGTCGAAAGTGTCTTTGCGCTGCTCGGTAGTTTCTGCACACCTGCAGAAGCTTTAACAGCCCACAGGACCACGATATCAGAGTTAGGAACTTTTTCTTGCACTTTTCCGACGTTTACTTCTCCTCCTCTTCCTCGTTTTTTCTGCGTTTTACGTCGCAACGACCCCCGTCCAATAGCCGTCGAGCCACAACGTTCTAAGAAACTTTTATCCAATGAGCGTTCTCCTTTTCCACTAAAGAACAGGGTCAGTTCATACACAAATTGTACTCCTGGTGGAGCAAAACTGAAACATCAGTGCAATTTATTCCTCTTTCACTGGAATAGAATGTCCCCTTGTTCAAGGTTACTATAAGATAGATAAGATAAAAGAAGATAAGATAAGAAAGAACTTTATTCACCCCTAGAGCCATTATTTTTCTCACTGCAACAAGAAAGTTTAAATGATTATAAGACTACAGAATAAAAAATAGGGCAACACTATTACAAAAACACTAAAGAACTTCAGAATGATGAAAGAATAACAGTGTAACACTGACATTGCTGTGTGTATGATTTAGTATGCTGCACCCGCAGATCAGTAGTGCAGTACTGTTTTAAGTAAAGTAAATTGCCCCCCTTATCATAGTGCATAAACACAACACTCTACACTACAGTACACAGTTTGAACAATGTGATATTTTTTCTCTGTATTATTCAAGTGAAGCAACCCATTATTCAAGTGAAGCAGCGGGCTGCCACCAACACAGCATGCCCAGAAAGCAGTGTATGGGTACGGTACCTTGCTCAAGGGTACTGTACCTCGGGGGTACTACTAGCAGTCCTGTGATTCAAACCCCTGAACTTCCCAGGTGCCTAAAAGTGAAAGTGTATTTGTTAATGCGTAAAAAAAAATACATGCAATAAAATGGCAGCAGATGATCAGGTGATGATAGATTCAAAGATTCAAAGAGTTTATTGTCAAGTGTACAAAGAAATTGCATTTCTCTGTGCAATGAAATTCTTTTTTCGCTGTCCACAGACAAATGCTGAGTTAAAGTTAATAGTAAAGTAAGATAAAAATGAAAGATTAAGATTAACATTACAAATATATAAATACTAAAAGAAAGATTTTAAGATAAATAAATAAATAAATAATATAAATAATAAAATAAAGAACAAGTAAAGACTAAGTGTGTGCTGATGTGAAACAAATATAAATTGTGCAATTACAGTAAAAAAAACAGAGAGGTAGGTCAGCTGTTCAGGAGTCTGATGGCAGTGCGGAAGAAGGAGTTTTTGATTCAGGAGGTTCTAGATCTCACACTTCTGAACCTCCGTCCTGAGGGCAGGAGTGTGAAAAGTCCATGTTGGGGGTGTGTGGGGTCTTTGAGAATGGCAGCAGCGCTCCTATGGACTCTGCGCGGGTAGATGCTCTGCAGGGAGGGCAGCGGAGTCCTGATGATTTTCTCCGCAGTTGTTATCACTCTCTGCAGGCGTTTTC
>JBBKCR010000034.1:6237201-6247369 GCA_037577295.1 Ladigesia roloffi | reverse complement strand
TGTGTGTGTGTGTGTGTGTGTGTGTGTGTGTGTGTGTGTGTGTGTGTGTGTGTGTGTGTGTGTGTGTTTGTGCATGCGCGTGTGAATGTGGGAGAGAGTGATAATGCGTTACTTTCTTCTGAGGCTTTCCTGTCACTCTCCCCTTTTCATCCCTTGAGCACTTTAACCTCAACATTTTTGATGCTTTATATCAAAGCACCTCAGACAGATGAAAAGGAATGGACATTGTCCATCAGCATGTGTAGGAAAGAGTAGGAGAGAAATGGAAGGCAAGAAAATAATTGTATACTATACAGTAATGGAATCGCTACTGGTACCACACTATTCAAAAGTTGGCTTGGAAGTTCTTTTTACTCTTTCTAAAATGTTCTTCATATTTGTAGGTCTCATTAATAAAAGTGATTGTTTTCATATTTATTACAAAATTATTCAGTAAAGGAAAAATGGTTCTTATATTGTAGTGCTACATATACCCTTAACAGTATATTATACCCCATAGATTTTTACAAAAATATGCATAAAAATATAATTACTTTGAGGGAGGTAATATGTAACTCTAGAAAAAAACTTGCTTTAATACTTACAAGATTTATGATATCAACAAAATGTTTTCTTTCCATTTTTTTAGCTGTTATTAGCTTAAATCAAATGAAAACCTACATTATTTAGTGAGGCATATGCTGAACTAAAGGCATATTATCAGGCTAAATAGAAAAAAATTCTACCAAACTCAACATTACATACACAGATCAGGAACAACATTTAAATCACTGACAGATAAAATGATTAACGCTGATTATCTCATTGCTGTGGCATCTGTCATAGGGTGAGATATTTAAGGCAACATGTGAAGAGTTTTTTTCTTAATGCTGATGTGCTGGGAGCGGGAAAAATAGTTGTGATGTCTAGATCTTTAAAACCACCTGGTCTTATGAGATGTTCCCAGTATGCAGTGGTTGGTACCACAATGAAGGACAAATAAACCAAGGATAGGGACATTGGCACCCAAGGCTCTTTCATGCATGCAAGGAATGGATGCTTACCTTGCTGGTCTAATCCAAATACAGCATAAATCACTGAAAAAGTTATTGCCAACAGTAATAGAAGATGTCAGGACAGGGAGTACACCACAGCTTCCCACATATGGGGTTGCACAGCTGCAGACCAATCAGAATGCTGCTGACACCTGTCCACCATGAAATGGACACATCAGCATCAGAATTGGACAATGGAGCTGTGGAAGAAGGTGGCCTGGTCTGAAACACACATTTTTGTACATCATGTGGTCATCACTCACCTGAGGAAGTGGGGCACCATGAGAAGACAAGCCAGCAGAGGCAGAGTGATGCTCTGGGCAGTGTTCTGCTGGAACATGACAAAGAGCTCCAAGCATCGCCTTGGACCCCATATTCACCAGATTTCAGTCCAAATGAGCATCTGTGGGATGTATGACACAAACTAGCCTGACCCATAAAACCCCCACCTCGTAACATACAGTATATAAAGAATCTGATGTTAATGTCTCTACCTCAATAATAATACCTATATCTCTTACCATAATAATGTTATCTCCAATGCTATAAAGACTCTCTGCTGCTACAATATGTTATCTATAATAATACCGTATTCAGTGTTTATTCAGATACAGTACTGTAGTTACTGTCCATTGTAATAAATGTCTGGTTGTATTACTGCTGTTGTGTTTTTTTCTTGCACTCTCTTTTGTCCTGTCTGCACTTGAGGACCTGTTCTGTTCTGTCCTTGTGTTGCTCCAAGGTGTACTGTGTATATATGGTTGGAATCACAATAAAACCTACTTGGCTAGACTTGAATAAAACAGTTTACATTACAACAATGCAGGAAATGCACACTTAAGAGTGTAAGAAAATGCAAACCCAACTTCATCAAGAATATTCTAGTGTTGACTTTCATGCTTTTTCATATACATCACAGAACAAAGGGTATCCTAAAGCTTTTTGGCGTAAAATGACAGCAATGCTGAAAATTCTTTGGTGCAGCCAGGGTTTTCACAATACAGAATTTATTCCTAAAGGTCTAGCGATATTTACCTGTGACATGGTCTTTTTTTATTTAAAATCTCTCTCTCTCCCTCTCTCACCTGTCTTTCATTCACTGCACCCCTCTGCTTCTATGTTAGCCTTTGTGTGTCTACCTAAATATAGCCTGAGAAGCCTCCCAATTATGGACCTCTTTATTAACGTTAAAAGACAGGATTTCAACCTCCCCCACTGCCCAATCACAAGACAAAACACCACCTTCACACAGTCATGCTGATGTCAGAGGGGGCCATGGAACATGTGTGTTTTGCAGCGAGTGGGCACACAGCGGCAGAGCAGCAGCACAAATCAGATTTATTGTGAGTGTTACCCATTTCCCTTCCGCCCTCCTTGTCATTTAATGTCACTTTCACATCAATCATTACTTTTGTCTGCCTCTGCTCTCTCTCTTTCCCCCAATCTATGCCCTTCTGCTCTTTCATTTGTCATCTGCTTCTATCCATCCATCTCTCCATCCTCACCCCTGTGCCTACAGTGCCATTTCTCTTCCTTTTATCAGTCTCTTTGTTGGTTCCCCTCCATTCATCACGAGGTCTTGTGCCTTATTATTATTGCTCTGTTATGAGCAGCCGGCAACATCGAAACTATTTACAGTGACAAAGCTGCTGCATGTGAGCCTCTAGTGCTAAAACAAGTGGAGGAGCTCATGAATCCTGAAATGGGCACATTATAGAAAAATATGTACCGCAAGGGGTATCAGGTTATCTGACAAGCGGGACAGTAAAGCTATACGGCACTGCGGGAGTATGTAATAGGCTTTATTATTCACTCCCTCGCCTTTTGGTGGTCTATCTCAAACAATTTCAAAAGGAGAGAAAATGCAGCTTCTCTCGCAGCTGAGGCTGATTACTGAAGCGTTTCAAAGCCATTTGATTGAAAATGAGTGCAACTCGAGCGTGAAAATGGCAAGCTGTTTGTGATGTCACATAAGGCCTGACTCATACAGTAGTTCTGCATTCTGCTTTCGTCTCCCCCACCCCCCTCCCAAAATAAATAAATTGTAAAAAAGAGAAAAGTACATGGCCACTGCAGATGCGCTGTGGCGATAGAAGCTCATTTTCACAGTTAGAAAATCCTTTTCCCCTGCAGGTGCTATAAACATCTGACATTTGCATGCGAGTGCTTGACATTTGTCCCATCACAATATGAATGACGCTCGGCTGTGCCTTTGACAATGGTCTCAGCAAACCCCTCTCTGTATGAATGAAAAGCGGAGACTTGTTCATTGAGGTAGGTTCTGTCGGGGGGGGTTCAAACCCGAAGCAGGTCCAGCAGCTTGCCAGCTCAGCCTCAGGCAGCCATGTTGGAGCTGAAACGAAATGGCGCTGTGCTCTGTTTTGCTCCTATGCTCTTTGCTGAGATCTTGCCGCCGCATTGACCAATCACTGGCACGGCAAGCAGCCACTCTCTGTTCTTTCTGCTTTCCTTGGAATGCTGTTGTTTGCTTAAATTGCTCTCTTCTTGCGCTAGAAAGCCAGAACAGAACGTGCCACTTGCGAAAGGGTGGCTGATTGCAGCTATTGTCTAGAGAGTGTGGCTTGCAGGCACTTTCAGTATAACTGCTGCTCTAGGAGACTGATTCGGAGAGAGGGAAAGCGACAGTATGAGGAAAGAATTTAGAGAGGGAGAACCCTATTTACTGAATGGGTTAAATTTATAGCTCATGGGTCTGAAACCAGAGTGCTTCTACTATGTAAAGCTCTCCTGAGAAACACGTCCTTTGTTTCATGAATAACACAGACTACTGTGTGAATGACATCGTTGCAAGAGGGGGAAACATAAACAGAATGAGCGTTGTTGTTGTATTAATATGCTACTCTATGCCAGTAGCCATGTGCATATGACATGCAGTTACATTGCTTGGTTGTAACATTGAAAGTATTCAAGTAATTCAATCTTCTGGAGATAAGCTAATGTTCTTTGGGTTATATTTCATTTTATTTATTGTTTAGGATGTCTACCTATGTATATACTAACCTAACACATTTTGGCCCCAACTGTGAAATCATGTTTTCTCATAAATAAGTTTCTGCAATAACTTTTTCCATCCCATTAACATGTGGTTCAGTAGTAAAAATATTTTCAGTGTCAGGCAGGGCAGAAGTTTATGTTAACGGAATTTTTGTATTTTATATGAATGGTGAGTGGGAATTTCCATGTTTACAGAAGTGATGGTCCTTGATCTATGAACATACGTTATCATACACTGACATTAGTAGGATGGAGAGAGATATAGAGAGCAAGGGAGCTAGAGAAAGAGAGAAAGAAAGAGAAATGTGTGCGTGTGTGTGTACACTGTATATAAATTGGCAGGTTGTAATTAAATGTGCAGACCTCTCCACTATCTCCTCCTCCAGCCGTGCGCCAGTGACGCACACGCCGGCTGCAGAGAAGTGAGTCATCCAGCCCCGAGGATCACCACCCCTCCCTCTGTCTCTCCAGCCTCCCCACCCGTCCAACCCACACCTTTACCTTTCTCCCTCCATTCACTCCCCAGTACACCCTCCATGCCTCTACTCATTCCTCCACCCCCTCAACCTAGAACACATTCTACTGAGTGCCCAATGTCCTTCCCCCTTTACACATTCCTCTAGAGTGTTCTCCTTTTGTCTCTCCCTCTCTTTCTCATTCTTCCAAATTCTACAACTTGTCCTACCTATGCATCACACTTTCTTTTTTTCTACTCATTACTTAAAAAAAAAAAAAACACCCCGGAAGAATGGACCGAGTTAGAGGCGGTCAGGATGCAGCAGCAGCAGCTTATCTTTCCTGAATTATACCCCAAAAATGACTAAGCAGACTTTTCACGCCTCAGCTGTTGTCCCACTGTGAGGAACCCAAGAGAAGTGATCGATGGCTCCAAGTTGTAGAAAGATGGAAACAAAGCAAAGCAAGAAGTGAGACATGCATAAAAGAACTAAAGTCAGAGGGAGACAACTACAGCTTGCCACAATTGCCAAACAGAGCCCTGAGTCATTATCTGAGTCATAATTAATAATTACCTTGGGCTTTGGACAAAGACACAACCTGTCAAAGGATGACAGTGACAACGAAAACAAATGATGGTTGGAGGGAGACAACACTAAAAGGTGTTGGGGCGATTCGGCAAGTGTACCTAGGCCAATCTTATCAGTCTGCTGCAGAGGTAAAGGAAGCAACATGGAGTGCTACACTTTTCACTCGAGCTTTTAATCATACCAGTACGCTCTCATGGAGGCCATGTATGGCTCTCTGGTCATTTATAGAGCGAGTGGGAAGAGAACACATTAAATTCATGACTCATGTAATTGTGTGCACCAGCCTGGTCCATTTTTTTCCCTAAAAAGCGAAGTTTATCCCCTGCAAAAAAAGCAATTTAATGCCTATGTTTGCATGGTTATCCAATTAACTTCATCCAGCATGAGGATGCGCACAGGGGAAATGCTGATGTCCGTAAGCATTTAAATCCCTAAAAGAAAGTGTTTCAAAGGAGTGTTTCTGCACAGACATTAAGGAAAGGAATCAATTTAGTTTGAAAACAAAGAAGCTGAGATTAAATGCAGGACATTAAGTTCAGGGGTCGGGGGATTGGGCCGCTGCGAGTGAGACTAATGTAGAGCATCTTTTTTGAAAATCCTCAAAACAGACACTCTCCTGCTTGTGCTCTGACTCATGCAGTCCTCAGTGGAGCTGGACTGGCTGGGTCAGGTGGCATGCCTAATCACAGTGAGTGAGGTCCAGTCCCCAAATTCCCCACTCACCCTGCTCTTCTGCATGTCCTCCATTGTGCTGCTAGGTTACACAAAGCTTTGAAGAACGCATATTCAACAAAGCCTCTTCCAAGGCCTACTACATGACAAACTCTGTTAGCTAGTCCTGGATCAGGCATAGTGCTGTTTTAGCAATTCTTGATTTGGGTTTAATGGGATATAGACTGTCGTAAGATCCCACACGTGCAGATGCAACACATAATACAAAATGTGGCTCATTTGTTCAGTTAATTACATTGTTTGATTACCCAGCCTCTGGTCAGCATTAAAGATGTTGTGGCAAAGCACAGGCCTTGCCTGGTTCATTTTGACGCAAAGCATGGCTGTGAGATCAGCTTGTCCTTGTCTATTAGCTTTCAGCCAGCAGAAGATGGTTGTGGGGGGTCATGTGGAGGGCTGCAGTGTTAGGACCGCTTTATCAAAACATTATCTGAAACAACAAGGTCACTGCTCAACAAAGGACACTACCAGATCCTTGCACTCCGTTCAGACTCCAAGAGACTGCCCACCCAGAGTTAGCTAAAATAGACAATTCAATATCACTTTCATCACATCATGGTTTGCTTTAGGAGTCAGTAATGACAGTGTTTATTTTTATTTTGTATACCCACAGTGGACACACTGATGGTTTAAATGCAAAGACCCTGGAGATTCTCCAGTTACCAAGAATAGACAAATCCTAAGCAAAAAACATAATGTCCCAAAACAAAGAGAAGGTAACAGCAGAAATTCCAACACTGGTAAGATCGAGCATTTGTTCATACAAAACCTCATAAAAAAGGGCTGTTGTAGCTGCCAGGCTAATTTGTGGTATAACACAAAGATTCTGAACAGTAAGGTTCAAGGCGACAGAAGAACAGGTTATATATGTATAGCAGTAAACTAAAAGGAAATCATGAGGCATGAGTTTCACTGAGGCATGAGTTGCAGTTGTTGGTCATTAAACAGCATAAGTAAACTGGGTTATTTATTAGGTTCACTCCCACACAATAAACATAATGTTTATAACAGTCACTCTTGGTCAAACCCAAGCCCACATTGTTCAGGTTCCATAGCAATGGAAATATTCAGTTCCAGGTCCACAACCATAGAAATATCCAGTGTGAGTTCTAATTCGGGGACAGGCATAAAGAAATCCTTATCTACCAAACCTCTTTTTAAAAAATAACCACCATTACAGCATCACAACATCTATGAAGAAAACCACCATCACACAAGGATGACACAATTCCCATAAAGAACAAGCAACAAGGAAATGTACATATACAAATATACAATTAAATTCCACAGTGTAGACAATGTATAACACATCACATTATCTGCTAATTGTATGCCCCAACTGTGTATACTGACAAGCCACATCATTAAGTGTGTAATTTGTATCTGCAGTAATTGTCCAGGGTATCAGCTTTATTTATCATAAAGTTGCACTAAAGTTTTACAATTACTAGGCTAACCAGAGAAATGTTTAAGCAGCTCAAAATCTCAGATGATTCTGACATACCAGCCTGACCCTGGACGGAAAATAGGATTTCTGGTCACCCTACAATTACAGACTGTTATATATCTGGTTCTTTGCATCACTTGTTAGCCCCCTTTACCATTTACTCTATTCTTTAAGGGTCAGGACCTCCACAGTGCACAGGTATTATTTCCGGGTTCGATCATTGTCAGCACAGGAGTGAGACTGAAATTCTAGTGGCATGTCAGTGTGTTTGCGTGCGTAGTGCACAAACACAGCAGTGCTGCAAACACATCAGAAGCACATATTTGTGATTCTGATGTAACAATTTAGCATCTGTGCAATTAATTTGCAGAGAAGTTAACATGACCTCAGTGTAGTCTTTCTGGGTTGGCTGTAAATGTCTTTTTGTAGTGGACAGATATGTCATGCTAATGTGCAGCCATAACTGCCATTAAAAAAACATATTGCAACAAACCGACAAGCCATCTGCTCGGAATGTGACGTTCTTACACTGTCTAATACAAGAGCAAATGTGCTCCCTTCATGTCATTTAACAGTTACACAGCAAACAACAGTGCTGCCACCATGCGATTGACTGACTGGTGCATGAGTGACCCGAGTATATGCATTTGTATGAGGCACACCATGGCATGATTTGATGGATTGAATCAGGCAGTGGTAATTAAACGATTAATAGTACTTAGCTCAAGTCAGTTCATCTCCTGTGCTGGCTCCCACAGGGCCCATCATCATGGGGAAATTACACAGATGTTATCTCTCTCCTCACCTATAGACACAGACACACACCCACACACACATACTCACAGCCATCAGCAGACAGAAAAAAGCTAGTTCACACATACAGATGTACCTCATCAGAATCATCAAGAGATAGCATAACCACTGTTGAGAATATGAAAAATACCGGTCTTCCTATCGAATGGGGCAATGAAGACAGATGAATAAAATGCCAAATAAAAGGACAAACTCAGAGAGTGAAATGACAAGCCACCTCTCTAATTATTTAAAGCAGTGTACCCCCCACCCCAATTGCCTTGTGTTTCTATTTCACAAAGCTAGAATACTTTGTCTTCAAGCGAAGGGGGCCGTGCTATGCTACTGTTTAGTGCCTGAGGGTAAGGATGACAGAAAAACAAAAAACAAAAAGGCCATTTGGAGCTCAGAAATCTTTAAGCTCTCTAAGCAAACGTGACTCCACTTTGTAAGTTGGCATTCTGCCCTAAGGTGGTTTATATTCACACACCATCTCCATTCACCTTCTTTGCTTTTTCTGCCTGTCTCTCTCTCTCTCACTCACTCACTCACTCACTCACTCACACACACCACACACACACAAATTCGTTCCCCTCCCTCCCTTTCGATGGATCAGAGCCTTGTAAGCTGTGGGTGTCTTGGATGAGTCACATCGTCAAATTACCCAGTTTAAAGCTTCTCTCAAATGACTTCCCTTCCAGTCGGCTGCCGTGCTGATAACCGATAACAGTTTTCATTTCCACAAGGAGTTTTGGAGGACACTTGTGCACGCGTTCGCTGGTTGCACGTGTGTGTGTTTTTTCTGTGTGTGTGTGTGTGTGTGTGTGTGTGAGAGAGAGAGAGAGAGAGGACACTGTGTGTGAGAGACAGACAGAAAGACATCGAGAGAGAAAGATACAAAGAGAGAATAAAAGAGAAAGAATGAGCAAGAGACAATCTAACTGAAGTGATTGTGCGCTCTAATTTGTAAGCCACATGGCTAGAAAATAATCGAATACAGACGAATCGATGTCTGAGTGACAAGTTTTCCTTCCCTGAACTCGCTTTGGTGTTTTGAGGATGTTGTGGGCGGTGGTGATTTATCAATTAAACGATTAATTGGCCACTTTTGCACCGCGGAAGATGGATTAATTTATGCTTTAATTATACAAATAATTCTCAAGTACCCCTCTTATATTTTCCTCCACTGGTTTGCAGATGGTTTGTGATTCAACCAGTAATTTAATTCTCTGATTTGTTTCCTCTTTTGCCAAATTCTGAGTTCGGAGAGGGCTCATGAAGGACTGGTTTATTTATTAAGTATTTACTGTGTTTTAAGGATTTATTATTGATACTGACGTGCTGATATTGATGCTTATCTTACCTATTCTATTTATCTATGTATTTATCACGTCCATGCTGCTGGTTCTTATTCATTTCTATAAAAATATTGTAATATATACTATATTATTATATTGTATTTCTATTCTATTCTTTCGCTCATTTGTCAACACTGACATTTTTTTTGTGTGAACCTGTTTGACCCTGTTTAATTACATATATACCGAGACTGTTGTCTCTGACGTATGCAAAGAGGCTTACTGTTTTTATTTTTTTTACTTTACCACGATAGCGAACTGAAAAACGTGAACTTGGCAATATCACGTGGTTAACGTCACTGTTGTTTTCTCCACCCGTTTTCCGTATTCTGGGCTACGATTGATTAGTAGTTAATACTATGAACTCAATAGCCAATCCTAGCCCATAATACCGGCTGGCGTTGACCAATCGTGGCACGTAAGGAGCGAGGTTTGTTTAAAAACAGGTGCGAGAAAAAGCCCGACATGGTAGCACCCTCTGGCGGCAGACTGTTTTTTATTAGACTGACAGTATCCATTGCTCCCCATTTCCAGCACACTATTTACATCTAGTTTTTCTGAATGGGTTTCTTGTCGGAAATGTGCCACAATCCCTAAATACAAATAGTTTTAGAATAAGAATGAAACTGAGTACAGCCCAAATTATGCATTTATTCTTTATAAACACATATATATATATATATATATATATATTGTGTGTGTGTGTGTGTGTGTGTGTGTGTGTGTGTGTGTGTGTGTGTGTGT
>JBBKCR010000034.1:6190237-6227208 GCA_037577295.1 Ladigesia roloffi | reverse complement strand
ACCATGTGAATTCATGGATTTTTTTTTACATTCTGTCTCTCACAGTTGAAGTGTACCTATGATGAAAATTACTGACCATCATTTTAAGTGGGAGAACTTGCACAATCGGTGGCTGACTAAATACTTTTTTGCCCCACTGTATGTATGACAGTCAGCTGTCCATTTATTTGTAGCCATATAGTCTGTTTAATTTTAGGGACTGAAATGTTAAAGCAAAAAGGAGTCATGATATTTTCTGGTATTAAAAATGCTCAAACACCAGTAAGTGGACCTCAGAGAAAGAAATAATATACAAGAAAAATATGGGTCATTTAAGTCCCTATTGTTCAGGTTATAAGCAAAATACCAAGCTAATATCCCCTCTGAAATAAGTGACTGAGAAGATGGTACAAGATCAGTTACTAACAAGTTCAGTTTAACTACAGGTGACCACCAACATACAGGAATGTATCAAGTACTTGTGCAAGAAACTTTGCTATGGAAAACACTGTTCTTCAATGCACTCCTGTCTTCCTCCTCTTCTATGGCATGCAGATGCCCTTTGGTGAGCCATGATGAGTAGAGATCTATCAGCAGGCAGAGAGGAAAGTAGTACCATTGAGCTGCTGTCAAAGGATGCCGGTGAGTCATAAGCACTTACATTCACTCTCGGCCTCCACTGAACATTTTCACTGCAATATGAAAAGAGTCTGTTACATTATGCCAATAATTACTGTAAATGGTGACATAACCATTTAAAGCCTACACAAACACACACACACATACACACACACACACACACACACACACACAAATCAGTTGTTTTACATACAATCTGTGGCAAAGCTTTGGTGTACGCTGCATCTCCACTCATGCCAATTTGATGCGTTTACTCACTCATCACCCAGCTACACAGAAACACACAACACACACATCAGTACAAAATCAAGCTCACAAAAACATAGTCTAAGGCAGTGACGGCAGAGGCACAGATACTTCAGATATAAAAACAGACAGATAATTACACTGAGTCATACGCAGTACTGGAAGCAGCTCTGATGATGCACTCCACCAAGTCAACCAACCAGCACACGACAGCGCTTAAAAATGGCCAAAACACTCTCCACTCTCCAACTTTTCCATTGACAGAAGCACATCTTGCGCACTCCCTATATATTCGCCTGATTAGTAATAATTGAGCAAAATGGTTTTGAGTTCCATGAGATTGCAATAATATCCCCTTGATCCTCTTTTATACACCAAAACCTTTGCGCATGATGATAATTACAGTATAATTATCATCTCCCCTGCCTGTGCAGGAACTATTGCTTCTCTGCTTGTCTCCATAGTGAACTCTCAGCGTTCTTGCTGAGGTAAACAGGTTGTTTTGCAAATTAAGATCAGGCTATTTAGTGTGCTCTGAACTTTTCGCGAATCTTAAACAGGTTTGTGGCATCATGCATGAATGTACAGCAATGTGCCCTTGTCATCACATCACAACACAATGCATACAGCGAAAGCTGAAGCTTTTTGTGTTTACACCATGTCAAATCCTGTCATTAGCATGGAAATAATGGTAGAATGTTTACAGGCACCAGTACTGTTTCTGTTGATAATTCTATATATATAACCATTCAAACCTAAGTAAGAAACACAATTTGTTATGATAAATTATACATTTGAGACACTTCATCTCTAAATGTAAAAAGTAAAAGAGTGATCAGGCCATCCCTAAATGTATAAAGCATAAAAGTGAATGGCTGATCTCTAAAGGGAAAAAGTGTAAAAGGTAACAGCAGATCTCTAAATGGAACAACTAAAATATGTATGCATAGCTACAAAAACATACACACACACACACACACGCACACACAGACACAGACACACACACACACACACACACATGTTATAACTCCTCTCTAGCTGTGGCCTCTCTCTGGCTCACTCTGTGTGCATTTCACAGCCAAATCATTATCATCGCTGTGTCAGGAACACCTGCAAAAAAGGTTAATAGTGAAAACTGTGGAGCAAAGCAACAGCATTACCACTTCCCCACTGATGCTGTTTGCGCCGGAGGCAGCGCTGGAAGGGGGAGAGGAAAAGGTGAAGAGGGTGAGAAATTGATAGAGCGAACGAGAAAGGGGAGGGAGTAAAGAGAGAATGGAGGTGAGGCTTTGAGTGACTCACCCTGTGTAAGTACGTATCCAACAGCTCCATAAAGTGGTGGGCCACCTCCACACTAATGAGCTCACTGCGCAGTCATAAGCACTTACATTCATGCTCAGCCTCCACTGAACATTTCCACTGCAGAAAAACAGAGTAAGGAATTGAGACAGCGAGAGAGAGGGAGCATTTATATACACCCTTACGGCACATATGGCAGAAAATACACACAGCGTGAGAAATGTTTATCAGAAACTCATCTGTAAATAAATGCTACACTGATAAGTAATTGCAGAGGCACATCACCAGTGCATTATTCACCTGAGGCTTACACAGGTCCGACAGAAACGGATAAAACCCATTTATCTCTGTGTTCTTTGTGCCTCTTCAGGGTGGCCCACATTACTGACACCGTGTGCCAGCCATGGGGCGACACATGAGCTGCCCTACGCTTACTCTTTACAGCAAATCTGCTTGTGAGCCATTCAGACTCATCCATTATTGAGTGGTCAGGGTTTCCGTTCGTGGAAAGCGAGAAGACGAAGAAAAACAAACAGCAGGTGCTGCCACCCGGACAGGCACAGTGGAATGGCTGGCAGCGTGGTGGATGGTCAGGCGGCCTGCATGGGGTGAGTAGACAGGTCTAAATGTGGGTCTTAATGACAGGCACTTTGGACAAAGCAAGAGTGCATGCAGTTCTCTCGGCTCGTGTCAGGCGAGGTCTTTGTGTGTGATTCAACGTTGGATTCAATGATAACCTCTCTTTAAGGGGAAAATCTTGTAAGCCAGGTGATTAGACTCAGTGCTCTAACACGACAGAAAGTAACTCGATATGGGAATTGCACCAGATTACTTTAACCTTAAATGGATATTAGCATGAGATCACTGTAACTGCTGTTTTGCTCTGCTTTCTCTCTAAAACACACACACACACACACACACACAGGGAGATACAGAGTGACAATACACCACTCTCCCAGGCTATTGAGGAGTATCCCACACAGCTGGAGGATAAAAAGGATCAGGTCAGAACACAATCACATGTTTTTAGAGTGAAAAATAATTACTCCAGAGACTGTTATAGGCTTTTGGTCCTTAATGCTACTGTTAGAACAAAAGTTTTCTTCTATTTTGTCCCTTTTAAAAATATATTATTCAAAAACATCAACTGTTCTTTATGTAGTGTAAAATACAGGTGGAAGTGGTAAATTTGTATGTTGGTTGTTACAGTCAATTACATTATGAATTAAGAATAATTTCTAATTTTCTTTACTCTTTCTAATAGTTGGTGTTTAGTTACTAAATAGAAGTGGTGACAGTATGCAACAGTTTCTATATATGTTGCATTTGCCTGAATCACCTTTTCTATTCTATTCTGCTACATTTAATTCTCGTCAGGCCATTCAACAGAACTGCAATGAGGGTGGCACCTTAACACATGTCGAACCTGAGCAACAAAACCAGCCTCAGGATGAGTTTGAATATGAATATGAAGAACAGTCTCAGAGATGGTCTGAATATGGAGAAAAACTACAACCAACTCAACAACCACAGCAACATTCCAAACCAGAAGTGCACTGTAGGGCTGTTTCCGTCTTATAAAGTTAATTTATCTGATCAGAACAATAATAGGTCAATCAGTTTTTAAGAGAAACTAAATGATGAATATATGGTGTTGTCTTCATACCTTAGGGATCTCCTCGGAGCTCTGCTGGTATTGCACTAAATCTCTTCCTATTGAGGAGCTGAATATACCACAGGTACTGTGGCCTTTGGAATATAGTGAAACTCATTACAGTAGATAACTGATCTGTTTGTCTGTCTATTTTGAAACTACTTTATCATTCAGGGCTGGGTTTCGAAGTCCTACCCTGACTTCAGTTTCTTATTTCAACCATTTCAACCTGCTGTATCAAAATACTCTGTGTCAGTTCTGAGCATGTCCTCTAGATGGCGTTCTCTTCTTAATGTTGTGTTGCAGCTCCAGCTGGATAGTGAGGCTCTAACATCAAACCTTAATGGAGAACGCTTGAGCTACCAGCAGGACCCCAGACCTCATTTTGGAGTGGCACACTCCTCACACTCCATATCTTTCCCTCTTTGGGGACCTGAAGGTCCCAAAGAGATGAAGAGGGAAGCAAATGATGAGGATACAGACTATGTTGTCAGTTGCCCACACTGCCATCTGGGGCTTCCAGTTGATACACTACGCTGGCATGTGGTAAAAAAAAAACCCAAACAACAAATACACCTCATATTACACTGAAACATAAAAAAGAGAGCAATTTGCATTGGCATATATTACAACTAAACAAACCAATTGGTAAATGTATTATCCATTCATATCGCTTTTATCATTTAATTGGCTGTCCTGATTATCTTCTCATATTGGGGCTTGATTTTTCTTTTATCCTTCTTCCTTCACAGGAAAAATGTCTGTTATTTGAAGGCCCAAGAAAGGATGCGTAAAATTAAATGTCATGGGGAGATGAGGTCAGGTTTATGATTTGCTAAATTGTTAGATCAGAAGCAAGCCTGTCTGAGGCATACAATTTGGTAACACATAAGCAGTTAATTTATTTCACAGGAAACTGAATTCTAATGTACAATACTCCCATCTGGCTTTGTCAAAATGCATCATGTTTATTATTTTCTGTGTTAAACCTAAGCCTTTGTTTATTATGTTGTTGAGTGCCTTTCCCTGTAAAACTGAAAAGATGTATTACTAATTTCTAATATACTAATCTTACCTGAACACTCTACACTGGGAATTTTATTAAGATACACTAAATGTACATTTTCAACATAACATGTAATGTTGTCAAATAACAAATAATCAGGGGTTACACTTGATGTTTATGCATTTTAAAAATATCCCATTCAGTATCAATAAATTATTTCAGACTACTAAAACTGTCATTAATTTCTAAAATGTATACATGTCACAAATTTTACAATGACACAGCAACAGAGAGAGTGTATGTTTTTAACGTATGTCCCCTATTGTAATTACTGGATCACTCTTGCCTAGAGTCATAAGGGACGTGTGAGTCTGTGGCCTGGGATTTATGTGGCCTACATTTTTTAATTAATATTGAACTTAAAACCAATTCTGATGCTCAAGGAGAAGCTCAAATATACGTAAGCCACAGTGAGACGGTCTTTGTTAGGGCTTCCATGCTTCCTGCAAGAAATAAAAACACAAAATGTCTACCTCAACTCGATTGATCTTGCTGGAGAACTTGACACCGAGGTCAAAATCAAGATTATAAGGTGTGAGTTATAAACAAAAGCTGTGACCCAGGTGATCCTGTGAGATGGGGAATCGTGTCTCCTTTGTGGATGGTGTCTCTGGATAATCTAATCAGGGGAAATTATTAGGAGCTATTCAAAAGAAATGAGAGGACAGAACAGGCCAACTCAAAATTGGGGCTGGGCCTACATTCCTGATATGTGTTTTTGGGCTTTCCTGACCATGATCGCCAATGCCACAGGGTCACTGATACTAATTAGTCTACTTCTCTGGAAATATCACCAAATACCTGGAGCAAAATCTGCTTTCTGCTATGTCTGATCACTGGGCTGCTGTCTCCCTCCTTAGTGCTGTATGTAGATAATTATAAGGATTTTAAGTTCACTCTCTAACAGGGAACTGAGTTCATAAAAGCAGTGTCCGCAAACTGTTGTAGATGTCCACATATACTGTCTCTGGACCTGCAGGAGTTCTTCCTCAGCTCAGTTTCTAGCCAGTGCTTCCTATATGTCATTCATGGAGGGCCGTTGTCCAGCACAGTTTGATGTTTCTCCTCCTCAAACACACTCACTAAACCTGCCAATTAAACTGATAAGGTGAACCAGGTGTTTCTGAGCAGGGAAATCAAATTAAAGTAGATTTATAACAAAACGTACCAACTAAACATTTCTTTAAGTGATGGACTGTTTTGCCATTTCAGCACATTCAGAAAACTGCAGAAGTATATTATTGTTCTTTTTCATTTTAAAGTGAGAGTATTTAAATGCATTATACCTGCTATCTCCAAGAACCACATATGGTGACCTTAGTGTCCAGATGTGCCACACATAGGAGTACAGGACACAACATAACACTGTCAGGTAGATTTATTATTGTAGTTAGGGGTTAAGCTCTTTTACAGCAATTGGCCACAAATTGATTAACCATGAAAAATCATAATTCCTTCCTTTAGAGCTGTGTGTTTCAGTAACAGATGTTTCTGTAATTTTAATTACTCACTGTAATTTAGCATCACTTCAGAAGATATAAACTCACAGTTACAGCTGGATCAGCTAAAGTACTGCCTCCACATAGGTGGAATAATTTTTTACAGTTTTAACTAAGACTATAAATAAGTAAATTAGAAAAAACTCCCCTATAAAATTATTTTTGTCCCCAGGTTTGATAAAAAAAATACTATGATAAATGTAATTTAAATAAAATATATTTAAATTGTGTATGTATATTGTGTTGTATTTACTGTTCTATTCTCTGGTTGAAAATAAATTCACAACAGTAGCCCACTTTTCACTAGTTTTTTATTATTTTTTTTATTTTATTCAAATGTTTTATGTTATTTTTATGCACTAACCCTGCCTGCAGCTACTAATGACAAACAGTAGGTGACTGAAATAATATCCATGGTTCTACTTGATTCTGTCACAGTCTCCTTATTGTCCCCTGTGAAGACAGGCGCGTCCAAAGGTTCCATGCTTTTTACATTTACATTTGCATTTAGCTGATGCGCTTATCCAGAGCGGCGTACAACAGTGCTCAAGAAATCCACAATAGTGTCAACCTGTAAAGCAAGATTTAAGTCAACATCCACCCATCGCCTATGGTACTGTAGTTCCTTACACCTGATTAACACCTGTCACTGATACCTAACTACACCAATCTTGACACATAAGACAGCACACGTAAAAGAAGGTAAAACATGGTTAGGAAGGTAAGGAGGATTTTTGTAAGAATCAAATCCTATTTCTTTCCTTATAAGAGGACTAATGACCAGCAACTAAACCCCAACAGAAACACTCTTATATACACCAAAACACAAAACCCAATATCCAATGACAAAACAGAATACAACTCAATGCCGCTGGAACTCAATCAAATCCAAAATACCTTTCAAAATAAAAGTACCAGCCCAAAACCCAATATAAACTTAAACCATGGTGGCCTCTAGTGGCCACCCACGATCACTGTCCCCAGCCCTGACAGTACCTCCGACGCTGGGGATTCAGAGATTATTTGATTCACATGTTGTTTGTAATGAGGGCCGTGCACAGATCTTTTGAGGGGCATGAGCTGAAACCCCTCCACCACCAAAAAGACACACAATAATATTTTTATATTATATTTAATTAGTATTAATAACATTTATACAGACAATAAATACATATAGAGGGTCTCTTTGAAAATAATTACAACAACAACACTTCTGTGAGCCATGTGTTTGAAGATGTTAATGATTATACAGGGCAAATACGCCAGGCCTTCTAGTAAAGTTAGCTTTACCAGTTTGCCTCCTAGGTGGTTGTCTGTGTAGTATTTGTGCTGTGTTTGTGGATTGGTTGTGTACTCTCTCTTATTTACTTATGTAAGATTTTCATTTTCTTTTTTTATTTGCTTTGCATACCTACAGATTACATTGTGCAAAATAAAGTATATAGAACGCACAGTGATCTCATGATTCTGGTTGTCGCTGAAAAGTTTTTTTATTTATTTAATACATTGTTACTGTTAGAGGCGGAGCCAGACATAGTGAGCATCTGGGGCTTAGCCCAGAGGGGGGGTCTGGGGGTCCTTAATTCATTATGAGAACTTTTAAACGTTTTATCTAAAACATTAATAAAGTTTGAATAAAGTAAAAAATTTGTCCAACACATTGTTTATATTTTCTTGGATTTTCAAGACGTGCGGCCTGGATCATGTTTAAACGTAAGTTAGCCGTTTTTATAAGGTAATATAACGCTGTCAAATAAGCTAAACTGAGAGATAATTACATTTGGAAAACAGATTTCTGACATTTTAACAACGCTGGTTATATGTTTTGTATGAGGGGAGGGATTATCATAGCAGCAACTCTGCAGTCTAAACTAGCTATAGCACACCCGCAAGTGCTGTACAGTACAGCCAAGTTGTGGTTAGCATCAAATGTCAAAGTGCGCTAAACTGTTGTGTTTATATCACTGTCTGACAAGTTTCTGGCAGCTGCTTCTGATGTTTGGTGGTTCTTTTTTTAAAGAAATGTCTTATGTCCATGGTAATGTTTGAGGCTACTTGAAGACAGAGACGAGTTCTGACAGACGAGTAGCCGTTAACGTTAGTGTGATGACTTTGGTCAAAAGACAGTAAATAGTTCATGGACAGTATAGGTAAGTTCATATTAAAAATGCTTAAAATGTGTTGGCTTAGAAATCCGACCGAGATGGGAAATCTGTACCAAAAAGGATCATTATGGTGTTGTGCGTGCAGCACCAGGGAGAAGGTTGAGCTAGTTTGGGGAGAGAGAGAACAGCTCTTGTGTACGCTTGTACATTTTTACAAAAAAAAAAAAAACATTTACAAGAAATCTTCAGTAAACACAAGAATAGCAAGCCTTGTGTGGAGATCTCTTTTGTTTTGTTCGCTGGTTGTCTAGCCACACAGTGTTATGTGTGGTGAGGGCAGCACACGCCCCCTGACCTCATCATGAGCCCAAACCCACAGGCACAAAGAAATAGGCTATTATCATAACTGACAGATGAAGAGTATGAAAATAGCATATTAATAATAATGAATTATTATTATAATAATAATAATTATAATAATAATCTTTATTATTATTTTTGTTAATAATAAAAAAATATAATAATAATAATAATAATAATAATCATAATAATAAATTTATTATTATAATGAGGAAGATGATGATCATTATAGTTGTATAAATGTTATCTTAAGAATGAGTAGCCTTATGAGGACTATGTTAAAATACCTCAAGGCTTTGTGCTGAGATGCTGGCAAGCCAAATTTTGAAACATAATCAAATTCATTACAACAGCCCGGCCTACATCATATATGTGTGTGTGTGTGTAATCTACTGTTTTCAGTTTAGTAGTTGAGCGACATGGGGGAAAAATTCCTTTCACTAGAACTGGGGATTGAAAGTATTCTCTGTATTCTCTCACATTCCATACAAATCCAATATGTAACACATCACATCAAACAATCATGAGCACAACATGCCCAAACTGCCCAATAACAATAACCTTTGCTCACACACTCAATTAAAATGTTAAATAACTGTTATTTAATTGAAGGTGGAGAAATAAGACGGCAGCAGCAGCAGCCTACTGGACATTTAAAACAAGCGAACTACCGTAATTAGAAACTTCAAACAAAAACTTTAAGTGATGGAAAGTAGCCACATAGCTTAAGTGGCTTATTTAATAAAACAAAAAGCTCAAGTTTGTGTGAGCTCTGTCCTTGGTGGCTTGCTGCAAGTTTTTAACTGCAGGACACAGATACCTCTATCTACCTACCAGAGATATCACATTTGAATTTGGCTGTTTTAATATTACATAATTTAAAAACCTGCAGTTGGAAGTGCCTGGGTGCACCGCGAGATTTGCTGCTCGGAAAGTCTGTGGTGGTCAAAAGTATTGGGACATCGCGATTTTAGTGGCTTTTGGCAAAAATTGCGGGGGTATTATGGCAAATGAGGGAAAGATCTCACCAAGCCCTATCTTACTGTATAGTTTGATGTGAATTGCTCCTTGCTCCGTGGATCTATACCACTCCTAATGTTCTTTGACTGCCTCAGAACCAATGACACCAGGCTCCTTTGCACTGCTATTTACTGAAACCTTGAACGGGAAGATGATGTAATTTGGGTCTTAAATCAAATTACAACATGTCTGCTAACTAGTGATGGGGAATATGCACGCTATATTACATTTGTAACTACAGTCTATTTCATTCATGATGTCACATGTAGAACATCAATATGCAACTCTGCTTGTGTACATTTTGATTGGCTGTGAGATTTTAAATGAAGGGAAACGGCCAGAGGTGCTGGTCTGTCTATTTATTTCTAATCATCCCATGAACAATTTATTACATCTTATTTCATGTTCAAATTAACAAAAAAGGTTTATTGTATATGCTTAAAAATTTGAACTAATAGAATTGATATTTCAAACGCCCCCGTTGAGAAACGCTGGTTTAGAAAATTGAGTGAACAATGTATCAGTTGGTGGAATTCTGTTTTTGTAATTTCAGCCCATTGAAATAACAGCATTTTAAGAATGAGGGAAACGGGGGTTTGTGCCCATTAAAGAGTTTGAATGTATTTTATAGGCAGCATATATTTTGGGGCTTTTGAAGTGAGATTTGGGGCTTCAGTCCCAAAAGCCACCCCCTGGCTCCACCCCTGATTACAGTAGTAAACCATGTTTTTCTATGTTTATACATGTGAAGACGAGCAGGGAGTATACAATACTAGATTTTTAAAAAGTTCTAGCCTGTTAACTCATAACTGCCTGTTTGTAATAATAACTATTAATATTGTTCCTATATGTTTTTCATAATTACTTAATTACTTACTTACTTAATTAATTAATTAATTAATTAATTACATTTATTAAAATCTAAATGAATTAAAACCTAAACACGCCAGCACAAATTCTATGGGGTACTAAGTGAATGTTAATTGCTAATGTCCAGATGTGACACACAGACGAGAAAAATGTGTTTTATTTACAGTAATGTGTTGATGAATGATGTAGTCACATTGTCACAGTTAGCTTTTAGTGCAGTAGGATCTGGTCTGAATCAGGAGGAATTTTGAAAGACCTGTTTTCAGGGGCCAGGTCAAGAAATACATGCGTGATAAGGACCTACAGGGAGAAGAGGATCAGTAGGAAGGGCTCAACATATACCAACACCTCACTGACACACAGCTGAAGTGCTTTGCCAGCATTTATCGCATCTGAAGACTCCATGACAACCAGCGGAGCAGACAACCAGCCATGAGCTAGAAAGGATGTCAAAATAAATGTTGAATCCATCCGTCCTTTGTCGATCAGTCTTTGCCTGTCATGTTGCTTGTACCTTAGCCTCAGTGGGGAGCTCTTGTAGTTCAGGAAAAAAACAACAACAGGATATTCCCTCAGGTAGCAGGTGTCATTGTATGAGTAATACTTATTGCAGAAACGCTCTGCTGATACCTGTTAAGAAGGAAACATACACAATACAGTAACACATGCGTGCAAATATGTATAGATATAATAATTTGATACACACAGCAATATGGCATGTCAATTAAATCAGTAGCCCTTGCCACTCCCACAACTCATGATCTTGGTTGATAGAATTTCAGTTAACAAATAGTTTTAGTTGGAATTTGCAGCAACAGCTACAAAAGCAAGATGTCATTCTAAATTCATAATGTGTGTCATACATTTTCAGCTGAGAACATTTATGGTTGTCAGCTGAAGAGGAGGTTATTATCATTTATCATTTATTATGATTTGAATTTTATAAAACATTATGTTAATTATTGGCACTTTATCCACATTATTTTAAAAAAGTGAGGCTGAAGTCATAAGCTTATTAAGATGAAAAGATAACTTGACTTGAATGCTTGTGATAACAAAAGTACATACATTCTGTACATATTAATCACAGCCAGATATTTTACATTTTGTATTCACATTAAATTAATTACATTTGTGAATCCTGCACTTCTTCAATTTAATTTAATAGGAAGCCAAGAAGGTTAGCAAGAAGCAAAGGTAATGTTTAATGTGATAAATGAAACTCCATAATAAATTAGAAAGCTGTAACACAAACAACAAAATTATTAATAAAATTAATATGCATGCCTCATGTTTGAATAAAGGTGACGGAATCAAGGTCAAGATAACATCACAAAAATGATTAAATATAGACAATCATGGTGGCCTGTATTACGTGCTAATTAATAGGGCTGGAGAGATAAATGATGATAAAATTGTGATAAATGGGTGCTGAATTAGTGGCAAACAGATACTTTCATCATTTAAACCAATGGGATGTTATGTGACCATATGCAGTATCTGTCTCTCTCTCTCTCTCTCTCTCTCTCTCTCTCTCTCTCTCTCTCTTTCTTTTGTTACATTTATGGACAGAAATAAAAAGGATATAAAAAATGGTGCTGATATAAATTAATCAACTTTTCTTAGTAACTGCTTTTTTCCAAGCAAAATTATAATGATAAAAAAAGATAACTTTGTTACCGTTATTAGTCATAAAGTTTTAATCTTCTTAGTTAAACTTTAAATAAAAACTTATTCAGAAATACCAATGAGAGTCCTGGAGGACCAGTGATCAGCACATATTCCCAATAGAAACACCCACTAAATCTAGCAAACAACAGACGAGCTGAGCCAGGGAAGTCGCCAAACTGTGCATACTGGCCCAACATGCCTGCATTAAACTTATGTTACTTTTACTTTTTGCTGCTGTGTCCATGCATATATGAGATGTCGTCTAGAAGGGCAGCTCTAAAGGCCTCTGCTAAAATTGGAAAGAAAAAAGAAAGAAATTGGCTGATTCTACCTAACAGTCATTAAAAAATTAGCCCAGCTCTATATTTTACCGATTTGCCTTTTGCACCGGAAGACACCGGTATGGTGCTGCTTGTAGAACGGCGACACAGCTCACACACGGTTGCCGTTTGGAGCACCTCTTTCTCGAACATCTCCCGGTACAAAAGTGAAATTGTCCCCTTCGGATTCAGAATGGGTGAATATCATTCGCAGGACTTAATCAACGGACAATTTTTTATTAGCCATTCTGCATTTTATTCTCCTAAGTTCCCTAAAATCCAACACATTTACACACACACTGAGAACAGAAGTGCGCCCATTCTCTGCTCTCGCATCAATGACACAAGGCTTGATTCAACCGCGTTTTACTCAAAACTTTGAATACGATGATGGTGAAATTTTTGTTTTGCAAATAGAAATGAAACAAGATCAGAAATTAGAGATCAGCACACTTACAAATGCAGCAGGAGTTGAAATTATTATTTCCCCCTACTGCTTCCAGCTTACACTTTGGCTTCCTATTAAATAAAACTTATGAAGGATTTGGGGGTTATATATACAGGTTATGTATACAGGTCGCTATTAGTAGTGTTTGTATTGCAGCTTGGGAAAAACGCAAAACGCAAAAAAATGTGCAGACAGACGGTGAATGTGTCACTAGATGGCGCTATTGGTCTTCTGTAAAAATTTGGGTACCGGCAATAGGATACATACCGACTACTAACACTATGAAACACAATGTACTTAAAATGTGCTTAACTCTACCTTAATTTACCCCTGAAAATATGCCAAACACCTTAATTTGAATTAAGTGGCCATTCATTTGTAAACCGTTCCCTTAATTTTATCTTAAAAGTGGATTTAAGGTGTGAGTTTGAAACCCCTTAATCCTAAACATAAGACATTTTCTTCGGGAGGCTCAGTTATTTAAGGGGCAAATTTAAAAATAAGGGGAAAATTCAGTAGTTTTGCCCCTTAATCAGACTTAATCTGTGCACTTTTCCACGTAATTTTCCTTACTTTCCTGGAAATAAAGGTAAAACTTAAGGTTATATTAAGGGGTAAAATTAAGGGGTTTGGTTTCGTAGTCTAATATATTACATGGATAAAAGTATCGGGACAGCTGACCATAACACCAACATACACTTTAAAATCACTGCATTCAGATCCATAGACTTTATTATCCGCTCTTCCAGTGAAGCCTCTCCACAATATTCTGGACTGTTTCTGTGGGAGTTTGTTTCTGTGCGTTATTTGTGTAGAGCATTTATGATGTCAGGCACTGAGGTAGGAAGAGGAGGCCTGGCTCACAAACTCCGTTCAATTTCATCACAAAGGAGTTGCATGGGGTTGAGGTCACGGTTTTTTGAGGGACAATCAAGCACTTCTACACTGAAATCACCCAAGCAGCTTGTTTTGTGTACTGTGCAGCTTAGCGTTGTCCAAAATATAATTGTAAGCATACACATTAGGATTGCCCTTCACTGGCAGTAAGGGGCAACCTGATTTCAATAATTAAGATATGTGTCCAAATACTTTCGTCCATGTTTTGATCACAAATGTTTTGATCACTGATTGATATGTTGCGAAATGTTGCGAAATGTTGGATTATATCTACTTTATTTACTAAAACAATCCTCCAAATCACGATAATCAACGAGCATTAGCTTTTGCCTTGCTATAACCTTTCACATGTTACATATATATTGCATATTATATTATATTATATCCATATTTTGATCACGAGTGAACACAATGTACCTCAAACGTTTATATAGTGAAAGCATGGCGTATAAATGAGATGTGCCCCTATATTACATATTGTAATTCTGACCGATCAGGGGTATTGTTCCATCAGAGGAGTTGTAGCAACACCATTGGGTGACAGAACTTCTTTAATATTCAGTAGGTAGAATATCTGAATAAATTAACCAAATCGCACACCTCGACCAATGGCTGAGTCCGTGCCGTAAAACGTATTTAATATTCATGAGGACCACGCCACCACACCACAGAAGTGGTCCGTCTGTGATTGTGTTGGCTCGGTCTTATTGGGCAGGCACTAATTGTTGAAAGGGCGCATGACTGTTCATTTGGCCGACTGTTAGCGGGTAGAAATTTCAAGAAAAAGATGTCGTCTTTGTATAAGCCGTTCTCTGTTTCGGATGGGCCGTGTAAAGATGGGATTTTGAGGCAGGGATGCAGGTCGCAGCAACAGCAGCAGCATCCTACAGGGCTGACCTCGATTCCTTCGTCGTGTCTTGGTGGAGTCGTTGCGAGCACATTTGTGCCAATTCACCATGTCTGCGCTGGAAAGAGGAGTCTTGCAGCTGCTGCGGTGGGTGGGAGAAAGGTCACCCACCCTGGGAAGGCTATTCTTGCAGGTAAAATACATATGAGCAAGTAAAATGCATAGAAATGGTGCTCTGGTTGCTAGCCGACATCCAACTAATTCTGTGGTTCACCACACAATAACATTGGCGCTTTTGAGCCTCAACAGTGGCTCAAATGTCTTGT
The DNA here is from genome assembly GCA_037577295.1 of Ladigesia roloffi. NCBI lineage: Eukaryota > Metazoa > Chordata > Actinopteri > Characiformes > Alestidae > Ladigesia > Ladigesia roloffi. Next base: position 6,211,962 of record JBBKCR010000034.1, on the reverse strand, counting down.
TTTCACATTCAGCAGCATGCAGCAAGGGTGTCCCTTTATAAGCCATTTAGTGAACTCCACAAACACCACGAGTCCTTTTATGTTTCTTTAGTTTATGTCCAGATCTTGGCACCGACAAGCTAACGACATTAGCGAGGTGGCTAACTGTGACCTGCCCTGACCTGCTCTGCCCTGCACTGCTTTAGCTAACATACATTAGCTTACTGTCATCATGCTCAGGGACATCCCATCTATGGAAGTGGTCAATGGCGAACCCAAAAAATACAAACCCAATGCAACATGCACAACGTGGACTAAAGTGTCAGGACAACTCTCTCCATAGCATTCATGTGGCCCCCTTCCAGATGAAGAACAATCAGGCAATACTTAAGCATGCCAAGCATATATTTTGAATTACATTTGAATTATATCATGCTTCTACATTTGTGGACACCACACAGTATTTTAGGGAAAGCCCTATTCTGTTCCAGCATGAGTGTGACCAAAGTATAAAGAAATGGTTGAATAAAGTTCATTGTGGAAGAACCCCATCCAACATTTTGGAATTAACTGAAACATAGATTAGGGGCCAGTCCTTCTCATCCAACATCAGTGTCTGATCTGATAAATGCGCTACAGAATGAATAGGGAAAAATCCCTCAGAAACTCTCCAAAATCCTGTGGCAAGCCTTTCAAGAGGAGTGGATGCTATTTTATCTGCAAAGAGAAGACCAACTCCAAGTTAAAGTTTATTTATTTGAATTCACTGTCATTAAGTTTGTATTTACCCTGCCTTTCTGTATAAGGAGTAATAATTTCTCTCTTTGCAGGTGGTATTGCTGGAGCTATAGAGATCTGCATAACTTTCCCGACTGAGTATGTTAAGACTCAGCTGCAGCTGGACGAGCGGGCCAACCCTCCTCGATACCGAGGAATAGGTGAGGAAAAGCCCTCATTTTTTAAAAGCCCCAATAAGAATTTGCACCAATGACTACCACTTCCAGATTAAAGATAGTTAGAGCAGAATTGCAGTAAAAAAGCCCCTGCAGGGATGACCAGACTGTGAACTACTGTGTGCTTAGGGGACTGTGTGAGGCTGACCGTTCAGGATCATGGACTGAGAGGGCTCTACAGAGGCCTGAGTTCACTACTCTATGGTTCCATTCCTAAGTCTGCAGTTCGGTAAGAGACCCCATTTGATTTGCATCCACAAATGAGCGATTAGGTAAGCAATATTACTTCCCTTACATAGACTCGGTCTCTCTAATTTGTTTTTTTGTCTCTCTGTTTGTTTGTTTGCCAGGTTTGGCATGTTTGAGGTCTTGAGCAACCCAATGCGAGATGATAATGGTCGTCTTGATAACACTCGTAGCTTGCTTTGTGGCTTAGGAGCAGGTGTCACTGAAGCAGTACTAGTGGTCTGCCCAATGGAAACGCTAAAGGTTGGACAAATTGCATCAATAATTTGAACTAAGGTTTATAATGTTCCCAAAATTCTAGTGTCCAAGTGTTCAAGTGTCCTTGTTATCCCAAGAGTGACTCCCAAAAGGCTTTTTGAAATATACAGATGGGGAAACAAGTACAGTGGTACCTTAACTTACGAGTGTCTCAGCTTACAAATGTTTTTAGATTTTTTGGTTTGAGAGCTAAAATTTGGGTTACGAGCATTTGTGCTTGAAGTTATTTTGCAAAAGTTGGTTTATCCATCCATGTGTCCAAAGAATGTGAGCGCGAAGTACAGTGCTGAGAAGAAGCAGATGATGTGCATTTAATTACAGAAGTAGAAGGAGACGATAAAGACTATAACGCCAGCCAAGGGAATTTATATTTTCTAATCAGCGGACATCAATCCATGAAAACATTGAGAAGCTGCTGATGATATGGTTAATGGAGAAGCAGCTTGCAGGAGATCCCGTAACAAATAGCAGCCAAAGCAACTTTTTATATGATCTCCAAGGCAAATATTGTACGTTATACTTAATAAAACCAGGTTATTGCAGTACATTCTATTTTATATTTTTTATACAATATTCGTTATTTATAAGCACCTTTTTCTTTTAAGAATATTTAACAAAATTGCAGTGTGTTCTGGAGGTCTGGAAAAGACTATAATTGCATTTCCATTCATTTCATTTGGGAAAATGTATTTAAATACGTGTAATTTGAGTTACAAGATTTGTCACAGAAGGAATGAAACTAATACCACCAAGTCTAACACCACTGCACTCACTTTTTGGTTTATTTAATATTTGCCTTCCATTTTTGTTATTTTGTACAAAACAAAAGTCACGGAAGTGAAAGAAATTAAACTGACTGGAAATTAATGTATTCCCACAAATAAACAATTTAAAGCTCCAAAAAAAAAAAAAGATTTCTTGCAAATCTTACTCAACATCGCCATTTTATTTAATGCTAAGTATCTCTCATGGTGATCATGAAGGGGCTTCCTTAAGGTCTTAGGGACTATGTTATTCATCAGTGAGTGCTAGGAATGGGTACCAAAACCTGGTAATTAATCAGTCCCGGTGTCTAATTATAAATGATCGAAGTATTGATAAGCTCTGGCGTTAACGGTTCTGCTGTCAGTACTGGAGGGAAAAAAAGACGACACGTGATGGCTCGTGCTTATGGAGTGACGATGATGGAGAGAGCCAAACGATCCAAGTTGTGGTTACACTTCACTCATGTGGACACGGACAGCGCTCGCTGCAACACGTGAAACATTTTTTAGATTTGGGTTGGAGTTAAGGTTAAAGTGTTGTTATTCTGTTTTCAATTAGTTCTAGTTTTTTAATTAAACCCCCCCCAAATGTACCGATAAGAGTACCAATAAAGTACCGAATCGATAAGTGGTAGTACAACCATTAAAACCTTAACGATACCCAACCCTAGTGAGCACTAAAAACTTCAGAGCCATAACAAAAACCTTAAAACGTGTTCTCCAATAATAACTAATGATAAGGGAGGTAAATGAGAAGTCAGCAGTCACTTGAAAATTGTTTTATATTAGCAGTGAATTGTATCATAATCACAGTTTAATATTAACATGTATCTAAATACTTTTTTCCTTATTTAACTTTTTAAACCTTATGAATCATCTTTTGTTCGTAATTGGCAAATATGTTTAGCATGAAATTGAATCATGTAAAAGACATGAAGTGGGTTGGGCAAAACCAAACTAGATTTCAGTGTAAGGTGTTGCAACCCAAAACATTCCGTCATTCCTCTCCATTGTATGATCATATGCAGCTTCAGTGCTTTTAGATATTCGATAATTCAGGTCAGTTTAATGTCTGGTACATTTGAAACCCACAGCAAAGCGTAATTTTCATATTCTGTCCATATATTCTGTTTGCTCAGATTTAGGTTTTGTGTTTAGTCCGTGTTAATCTGAGCTCTCACTCTCTGATTTAGTTCTCAAAAACCTGAGATCAGATAATCTCGCCCATATCTTGTATTTTAAATCTGTACTGAATTGAGGTAGATGCATTATCCAGTGGGTATCTTATATGAAAGACTGAATGTGTTTCGTTTCCTCTCAAATTTGAAAACCAAAACATTTGCCTTTTCTCAGGTGAAGTTAATCCATGACCAGTGCTCTCTTCAGCCACGGTACCGGGGCTTCTTCCATGGGGTTCGAGAAATCATCCGCGATCAAGGTAGAACTTGGAGAGTTTCTAGGTTCTGTACTTTGTCAAAGTACATTTGATTGGAAAATAGCTGATATCTGTTAAGATTTTCTTGCTATTAATTTAGGTGCATATTGTTAGCTATAGTTTTTAAATTGCCATATTTGAATTTTTTTTTACAGGAGTTCGAGGGACGTACCAGGGCCTGACTGCTACAGTGCTGAAACAGGGGACCAATCAAGCAATACGATTTTATGTCATGAACCTTCTGCGCAATTGGTACAAAGGTGAGAAGGGGACGTTCAAAGCTTATGTAAAATGATTTAACTGGACTAATCATAGTTTAGATAGGACAGATAACAAAAGCATGTTGTTGTCTCCAGGTGATGACCCCAGTCGCGATATGCATCCATTAGTCACAGCCATATTTGGTGCAACAGCAGGTGCAGCAAGTGTGTTTGGGAACACACCTCTAGATGTGGTGAAGACCAGGATGCAGGTACATCTCTTGATAGCTTTTGTTTTTACTGTTGACTGGTTTTTGTTTTGCCATAATTTCTTTTTTTCTTTAAATATATTGCAGGGTTTGGAAGCTCATCGTTACAAGAACACTCTAGACTGTGCTTTTCAGATACTGAAGAATGAGGGTCCACAAGCGTAAGCATTTTCTTAGTACAGTTAATTAGTACTTCTGTGTTTTACCACATACTCAGTACCAATTTTTGCCTTCTAATCGGGCTTTTTATATGCCGCAGGTTCTACAAAGGTACAGTCCCTCGTCTAGGCCGGGTGTGTCTGGATGTAGCCATCGTCTTTGTCCTGTACGAAGAGGTTGTGAAGCTTCTGAATCAAGTGGGGAGGACCGACTGAAGAAGGTTAACAACTGGCTTTGTAGATAAACAGAGGACTATGCAGACACAGTTGGCTGTGTCACTCAAGTGAGGAGCGCGAGTCTTACCCTGACCCCTGGCTGAGAGCATTGGATTATGCAGCCATCTGTGTCTGCACACTTTATACAGCAGAGTGAGCGCTTGAGAGGAAAATGAAGAGTATGTGGTGTTTTAATACACAGTATATTGCTAAAGCTTCTGCTGAGCATTCCAGCGTATCAGAGTTGCACCTTGTCACTTAATGTAAAACCATGCAAGTGTCTTTACCACTATGCTCTTATTCATACTGATCCACTTGTGTGGCAAACCAAAAAATGATAAAGTACATGGTTCCCTTGCTCCCAACTTACATGTACTCACCAGGCTTTTTTTTTCTTTTTGTTGCACTTAAATATGTTAATGTGTGGAAATGGTTTAGGTGTGTATGATTTTGTACAATTTTGTGCTTTCCCTGCTGTCTTATCTGGAAGCTGGACTGTGTGAACTTATTTTGCTGTTCAGACTGTTAACAGTTCTTTCACGCTGAGCTAGCCATTTGTTCTTTCTGAAAATGAAAGAGACAAAACAAATACACAATAATAAAATTAAACATACAATGTCAAATTAAATGGTTTATTGGAATTGCAGTTTAACCTAAAGCTAAATTGGACTAGAAAGCTTGTGCCCTGCAGCTTTCCACTAAAGCTTCAGGAAAGCCCATAAGTCCTGACACATATCACCATGTAAAAGAGGTCACTTTTTTTTTCTAAGCTCATTAACAGCTGGTCTTACAATTACATTCATTTCTATTATTTTTGTGAGCTCAGACACACTATTGATAAATATGGACCGAAATAGAGTATGTTTACATTTAAGGCATTTAGCAGAAGCTCATCCAGAGTGACGTACTTCAGTAAACAAGTATATGGACCCCTTTGTTAATTCTCTGCCTAAGAGGATTTGCTAGTTCAGTGACTGACTAAAAAGGTTCAGTTCTTATTCCTGAGGATGTATTCACATTACTAAATGGCACACATGAGAGTTTTGTCTCAATGTGTCAAAATTTGATCTTTTTAGAGTCATGTAAACACAGAATCTTTCTGAAATCATTTGTATTTTTTCTCCACTGTTCATTCATTTTCCATCTTGATGCCAGTAGGGCCTAGAAGCAGTGATTAAGATTGAAGATTCTGCCCAAAATAAGAATCACAACATTTGTCCCTTTACACCTTCTTGTTCATGACAGGTGTGAGTCATACATGTGACGTTACTGATTATAGGGCTCTTACAGGCATGAATATAACCAAACAAGGCGCTTCAGTTTAAATGGAGCAATGCTTAAAGACCGTAGGGAGAAAATAACCACCACAGGTGTAATTTTATGAGTTCCAAAAATGGTGCAGAACTGCTTCAAGAACAGTAAATTAATATCAGCTTCTGTTCTACCCAGTCACAGTGTGGGTGTCACTAAATTAACTTTACTAGCTTCTCTGTATGTTAGTCTCTGAACGGGAGACCAGACAGAGTTAACGGTGTTTTGTCGTTTGGGATTAAATAATTACAGGCTGTGTGGAGGGGGAGGGAGGTAAGGGATTATAGACAGGTCTGCTATGTGCTCTTTTAAATCATTTACACAACAGAAGTTGATTAAGAAAAGCCAACACGACAGATCCCATGCTCCTCTTTAGGTCTGGCCCACTGTGGTGTAAGACTGCTGCATACACCAGCGTTCCACATGTCCTCTTAGGTCACGCAGTACACACGAGGGCCCTGGGTGATTAGGCTGATCAGACTGTTCGTCATCCGGAAGGGTGGGCCTCTGGATAGTGAAGATGGGGGGCAGTGAGGCACCCGATGGACTGATAAATCCCAGCTGCATCAGCTACCTTCTCCATCTGCAGAGAGCAACAGAAGACATGGCAGATGCTCAACGCAGGTGTTGTGACATGCTTGTGTGTGCGTTTGCAAGAAAAAGGTTAAAACAAAAGCAGGTAAGATAATCACTCACATCCGCAGACACTTGTCTTTTCCACCGCTGGCCACTCTCTGACCATCAGGACTCCAGTCTACTGCGAAAACCTGCCATTGCACAACAAACTTAGCATCATATTAAATCTTACCAAGGCAAATTCAAAACTAAAAAGCTGTCTACTTTCTCTAGCTTGTTCTAAAACAACGCTCTTCAAGATCACAAGTGAGGAAAATCTCTAGACAATTAACCTGAGTTTCACTTATGATTAAAATATGAAATGGCTTGTCTCATCACCCTGCTCTGTGAGATGCTGCCTCCAAACCCCTTACCTCATCAGCATGTCCGGGAAGATCCACATTTAATTTCCCAGTCTTGACATCCCATACCTTCAGGGTGCTGTCACTGCTTCCGCTCACTAGCAGGCGGCTGTCTGCAGACCAAGCCACTTGGTACACGGCCCCTACATGGCCCCGCAGTGATGTCAGGTACCTGCAGATGGGAGATGACAAAGCCTGGGCTCCTAATTTTGAAAATTGGGGAACATGAAATACACTAAAAAGAAATGTCCAGTTTCTTCTGTTGTACAAAAGGCAACACTGGTTAGGGATACATGGATCATTAATGGAGCTTGGGTACCCTCTGCTGTTTTCTTCTGGTAATACATTGATGCTTATGAAATCTGTTATGTTGTCTGACAAATAAGGCAAAATTTCTCCTTGGCTAAGGTTCCACATACTAGTACCATTGCTGAGTACATAATAGCCTTTTCTCCAGAAACAAGTGTTAAATAATGTGGTCTCTATAGTCACATGTGAACATAACACAGCACACAGTTTGAACAATGAGAAACGTATTTTTCTGCATTTAACACTTTCAACAGGTAAGCAGTAAACCGTCACCAAAATTTACGCTTAAGTAAATGGTGAATATTTAAAGAACGTCATTCAAAATGGTTTAATATGAAATTCAGTTCAGAGTCAGAACCATTCACAGTGACAGCACTGAAACTCGATTGCTAAAGTTCTAAAAGCTACCTCAAATAATATTATTACACTTCCTGATGTCTGACACTTCAAGTTTTGTGACGACATTTTTTAAGACATTATAGTTCCCAAAGAAAATCTTTTTTTAGTAAAATTATTGTGCTATTTATTGCAAATAAATGAATAACGCTCTGAAGATCCATGCTTCAACAGTTTTTTTTAAGCAAATAAAAAGTGCTTATTTACACTACATGATCCCTTCTACAAAGTTTTTCCACAAATGCACTGTTTAAAATCAAACTATTCCATGACTTTGTTTTCATCTCTGACAATCTGTGGGATTCCTCTTTAATGCAATTTTAAACACAGTAAATCAGAATGGTATCCTGAAAGGCATAAATCTGTTTCCTGACAGTGTTGCTATTTTCTAGTATTAAACAAGTCTTTCCATCTTGCTTCTCCCACTGTAGGTTATTTAACTGGATCGTTGATGTATAAGAACAATTTAAGCTGCCTGGGGAAAAAAAAAGTTTTTATTTAAACAGGTCAGGAGTTTCAACTGTATAAATTAAATGTTTTATATATCTCCAAGATCCTGAATGCCTTACTTGCCAGTTTTGCCATCCCAGATCTTGATAGACTTGTCAAAAGAAGCACTGGCAAGCAGGCGCGTGTCAGGAGAGAACAGCACCTCGTTGACCAGTGCCTGGTGTCCAGTCAAGCGGGCGACAGGCTTCTTCTCCTCTGCTGGGTTCCACAGAAACATTGTGAAGTCATCAGAACCCGAGACTAGCCGCTCAGGACCCTCGCCCTGTCAATCGGACAGAATTAAATCATAAACCAAATGAAAATAAAGCTACAAAATACATTATAAAATAACACGCATTGTTCGCTTACTCTAACTTTGTTGTATCGCTTCAAAGCTCTCTCTTTGATCTCTTCCACTGTGGAAAACAAATACATTAATATTAATCAAAACACCGTTGCATGCCAATTACACTGAAAAAAAGATGCATATATAGTGGTAACTGGGTCTCTTACATGAGCCAGTAAGGTCCTGTGGGTTAATGGTGGCAGTGGCAGGCTCGAAGGCTCCTGTGCGTAAGACATAGTCAGTACTCAGGGCCAGCGTGTTGACCCAGTGAGCATGACCCTGCAAAGTCCGACACTGAACCCCCTGAAATGAGATGACTTTCTCTGAGACAATGATCCCACTTTTGTCATTAAAGATGTCAGTTAGGGAAATGTGGCACATGTGATCACACTAAGCGTTACTGGTGCTCTTACGTCTTTTGCCCTCCAGACTTTAATGGTTCTGTCCTGGGAAGAAGTGTACAAGAGACCATCCCCTCCCCATTTAACACAGGTGACTGACTGTGTGTGACCTGTTAGGATCTTATCGCATCTTCCCAGCACTGTGTCCCAAATCCGGACGGAGCAGTCTTTAGAGGAACTGGCCAAATATCTGCACTCTGGGTTCCTTTGGCAGAGTGAGAGAATAAAGAGGATTAGAGGAAATCTCTGTTAAAAAAAGAAGTATGGAAACAAATGGATGATGTAATGGACCTCATTGAAAAATAAAAAATCTATTGCAAGCAGGATTCAGGATACTGCATATTTATCATGATGCATACATGCATACTCCTGTAGGTAAAATACCATTTGTTCAACAAAAAAACAATTTAAAGAAGGATTACAAAGGACGACCAGAGGACGCTCAAGGAAGAGAACACAAAGTTCTTACAGGTGCAGTGGTTCCCAACACAGCCATGTAATCCATTTAGAGTGTCCAGTCAGAGTCTTCCCTAACTGCTGTCCTGTGACTGGGTCCCAAAGAAGAATCTATACGCACATATGTCGAAGAAAAACATTTTTATTCCAGAGCACACTGTCTGAAGTCTGTGCAATAGACAGAATGCTTGAGAAGACTACCTGACTGTTCTTGCACCCTGATGCCAATTTCTTCCCATTTGGAGACCAGGCTATAGACAGAACCCAGTGTGTGTGCCCTTAAAAAACAAAATTGCACAAGACATATTCAGACTTACAATTTTCTGTCAGCATCAGAACTAAAGTGGAACAAACATTTTGTGTATGTTCATTTTCTGTACTCAGATGTAATACAGCTTTGCTCACCTTTAGCAGTGTGATGAGGAGTCTCAGTGGTTATGTCCCAGAATCTCACTGTAGTATCTCCAGATCCACTGGCCAGATATCTAAAACAATAAAAGATGGATGATCTTTCAAAAAACACAAAACAAGCACTGTACAATGAACTAGTTCCAGCACAACAGATAATAGTAAATGACAGTAACTTAAGGGGATATATTGAGACAACTATTGTCTAGTATGTAACTTTGTCATTTTCATGGCAAATGTTTGGACAAGCTTTACAGAATACTGATTATAACCCCATTCAACCTAATTATAAAAAGCTATATTTTATCATTATAAACAACAAGTTTTGCTACAACTCATAAATGTAGAGAATTAATAGGATACACTCAATGTATTCTGTCAGGTGGTAAATTAGCATGATGGCCAAGTTGTAGCTGTTGTTTCTGTGTCTTTGGTGTGTGTTATGTACAACAACAAAGTCCAACACCAAAAGATAGGACACTATATTTGCTCAGAAGAGTTTCTGTCATTCTGTTGTGAATATATTTCTGTGCTAAGACTCAAGAGGTTAATGAAGGTTGGCCCACTCACTTGCCCGTGGGACTGAAAGCTACTGAGATGACAGCTTCAGTATGCCCCTGCAGGGAGCTGGTGCAGCGGGCCACTGCCCTGACACGGAACACGGCCTGTGGCTGGTACACCACCGGCAGCACTTGTTCTGTTTCCAAACCCAATGTCTGCACACAGGCACCCAGAGATGACACCACCTCTGCATCCCGCACGAAGAACAGCAGTGGCACTGGGTCCTCCTAGATCAGGAAATCAACAAACAGAGGATGACAAACCTGGAAACAGCACATCCCAATCTTTCACTGCAGCAGACTGAGACAATCTAAAAAATGAAACCATTGAAAGACAGAAGTTGGTCTTTCGATGTTTTCTGTCTATTCATATGTTTGTTCTTCTCGGCACAGCAGGGTGGAAATTGAAAGGATCCAGTACTAAAAATAAAGAAGCTGTATTTCTCTTTGACAAAAAAACTAAAGAAAAAATACCCATTGTCACAAGGGCAACCTAAAAGTGTTCCTTCAGAAACAGCACCACCCAAAGATTAGCACTCGTATTACTCCGTATTTCAGTCTAAAATGTAAGGGATTTTACCTTGTCAAATCTAGTAATGGAAGGAGCTTAAACACTATATTACAGAAACAATACTGTTTAGCAATAAATACAAAATGTCATAGCATTAAAAATGCTGCAGTGTAACTTTGTTCAGTCATTGAAGAATTCATTACTGTGAATACATTTAATAGACAATTGTGCAGCAATGTTAGACTGAAAATATTATATTCCCACAATATTCTGAAGGAAATGGATGAAAAGCATAACTGTGTTCAGTTCTGGGTCCTGTTCCATGAAACAGGACTAAGAGAAAGCCTGTCTTACTTTTCATTACTTACCTTGAAATAAGAGGTATTTTCCCTTATTCCTGCTTCATGGAACAAATTATTAATGAAATCACAGCTGGTAGGCGAGAGGAGGGTGACAGAATTATTTGTGTTGTTGATAAATATTGCCAGCACAAACAGTTCAATATGAAATATTACAATAGAATGTTTGTTCTTCATGGTGCTTTGTCACATTTTTGCATCACAATATATAGATGCCTTGCACCCCGAAAGTAGAGCAGAGTGGCCACAGCACAACACAAAGTGTAGACAACATGAAAACTCATTCACCAAGTGAAGCAGTGGGCAGCCGGAGACATGGAGCGGTACCTTGCTCAGGTGTACCTCAGAGGTGCCACAAGCAGTCCTGGGATTCACACCCACGACCTTCTGATCGCAGGGGCACCCCCATAACCATCAGGGCACCAGCTGCCCCAAATCAAGAACTGTACCATCCCACTGGTTCTGCATCAACAACCACAGTTCTGGTGTTGGTGGCATCTCTGCTGGGGTCTGCACTGTAATTACCTTTTGGAGTAGAGCATTGCAGACCAGCTGCAGTTTATCAGGAGTGATGTTCAGAGGCACATCAAAAGGGGATCCAAGAGCCTCATCCCCCTCGTCCTGAAACTGGATCAACAAACGTTCCACGTCCTCACTCATTTCCGAAAGGAGATCCTACGATGACTGTCAAAACAGAAAACAAAGAAAGAACACATAAGGCATCATAAACTGTTAATTTCACGCGTGCATTAAAACCTAGCAAAACCTTCTCAAATAACATATTTAGCCAGAGAATATTGAGCTCAAAGAAGCATAGGACAATATTTTAATGAAATAACATTCAACCTGAAATAAAATAAATCCCTTACTTCACTGTCGATACGAGTTTACGTTCCACACGTGTTAAGTGCTCTACAGTGTCGCAGAAAGAATGACGTAGCATTGCATCACTGATGAGCGACTGTTCTAAAGTGCAGTGAGTTTTGAGTTGACGGCGCATGATAAAGGCACAAAACATCGAAAATGGGAGGCAAAAATAAACAAAGAACGAAGGGGAATGTTCGGGTAAGCCCTCAGGCTTTCATAAAAATACATATTTAGCTGTGTGGGGTTGCTTTATGCTTGGGTATGATTTTAATGTTTATCAATTTAACTCTCTGAAGTCTCAGTGTGTGATTGAATAGCAGTGTGTACTGTTACATAAAGTACTTGATTTATACTATATTTCACATCAAAGACACACCCTATGTGCTTGAGCGTATGTTTTGGAGTATGATAAAGTGGGCAGAAAATGAGCAGAAAAAGGCAAAGTCTGTTGTACGAAAAGCAGTGTCTGTTTTACCACTGTCAAAGCTTTGTCACCTCACCATCAGCTGTCATGTGATAATAGTCTTCCTTTTTCTCCTTCCTCATGTACTATCATCTCACTTTTAGCCCTCCAGCAGTGGCAGAGCTGCTGAGTTATTGGCCCGGGAAAGTGGGGGTGTTCCCGGGTTTGTCGGATTTGGGATTTCGACTTCGAATGAGCCAGGATACGTGCCTGCTGTCCATGGAGCAGAAGAAATTGACAATCTGGTTGATGCTGATTTTCGTTTGGTTTTGAGGAAGCTGTCCAAGAGAGATACAGTCACAAAATTAAAGGTGAGCACTGTTGTTGCGTTTGACCTTTGTGCTCAGAATTTCCTCAGCACAAACATGCACCAGTTTAATTCTAAAATTGTTTCCTAAAGAATGCTTTGTAGAGCTATTAAAGTGTTCCCATTCGTGAGCCAGATTAAGAGGCATCACACTTACATTTTTTGTAAAAGAGAAAAAAAAGTAGAATGCCAAAACCAAAGGACATTAGAGAAGATAGTGGATGCTCATCACAAGGGGATTTGATGGATGGCCATTTACAAGCTTTCAACAGCATACAGGACAACTGTTGCCCACTTGCAAAATAAAATGTGTGCTGGCAGACGCAATCCTAGTCACAAGTGTATGATTTCAAAGACTTTGGCGAGGAAGATAATCAGAGATACCAACAAAGAATCCTGAATCACATTAAAGGCCACGGTCACTGAACATGGATATTTCTTGACATGAAGCCTGTTTGGGCACTTGGATACCACTTTTATTCCCATGGTTAAGCATTTTGGAGGAAGTATAATGCTGGCAATGATTACTCTGACCCAAGGGTATAATCAGTCTGGCCATGCTATTTTTGCGTTTCCATTGTTTTATTTAAGTGCACCTATAAAATCCAATCTGATGGGAAACTGTGTAGAATCTTTAAAGGTCACAGATGTTAAAACAATGTTTTGTGTCTGCAGGCAGTACAAGAATTTGGAGCTATGTGTCAAGAGCGTGAGTCAGATATAGTGAAGGGTGTTCTTCCCTACTGGCCACGCATATACTGCAAAATATCTGTGGTAAGTTTTATATCTTGAACACATCTTTAGATTGTATTCTTACCATATCAAAGCAATGGCATCTCTTATGTTCAAATTTGTTTTGTTTGACTGTATGGTACAACATCTAACTACTACATTCTTACTGTCTTAGGATCATGACCGTCGAGTGCGTGAGGCCACACAGCAGGCGTTCGAGCAGCTGATTCTGAAAGTCAAACGAAACCTTGCTCCCTACCTGAAAGGTATAATGGGCCACTGGCTCATAGCTCAGTGTGACACATATCCCCCTGCTGCCTCTGCTGCTAGCGTCGCATTCCAGGCTGCCTTTCCCCTTAACAAACAGCCAGAGGCTCTCGGCTTCTGCAAAGATGAAGTGTTGAATGTAAGTCCACAGCGCGCCTTTTGTTTGTTTTATCAACACTTGTGGTGTTAAACTAATTCATTCATTTCAGCAAGACAAGTTAAGTTTTGTTCCAGCGAAGCAGAAGGTAGAAGATATACTAAAATAGCATTATTCCACTATGTATTTTTAAGGTGCTCCAAGACAATCTGCTGAAAGAAACCGCTGACACGCTCAGTGACCCACAGTAAGTGTTGCTTAGAACCACAAAATATTGTTTTCCAGACAGGGATTAAGCCTAGTCTTGGACTACCATTTCCTTGTAAATGGAAATACTCTATTCACAGCACTACATAATCCAGGACTAGGTTTAATCCCTGTCCAGGGAAACTGACCAATAATGTTTATGTAATGACACTTGTAATGGCACAGTGTTGTTACTGTATTTTGTTATTTATATTTTGTGCTCTGTTTCTTGTTTGTGTTTTGTAAATGTGTAGGAGTGTACCAGAGGAGGAACGAGAAGCAAAATATGTGCGTCTGCTGACGAGCTCCCTGCTGGCACTGAAGAGACTGCTGACGATGTTACCTCAGACTGACTGTGAGGCTCTGGGCGAAAGGCTTTCTCAGATGATCACACAAGGAAAATTCTGGAAGTATAGCAAACACAAATCTCCTCAGGTGAGTTGTCAGCATCAAAATAAGTGATCACTTTGAATGCCTGGTGATTATTAGTAATAAAATAATCAGAATTTTACTAATGTCTTAAAATGTGAGTCGTTATAAATGAACAATAACCAATGATTCGTAGCATTTGGAAGTTTGTGAAATACTGTATTGGAAAAGGTCATCTAGAAAGTCTTTTTTAATAATACAGTAATATTTGAAAACAGTGTTACAAAAAATTGCATAAGTTGCTGCGTGGTTTTATTGTCTACTTTAACGGAGACCAGAAAATATACATTAGTGTTGTTTAACTAATCATTGGAGATTTTGCGATAAGACACAACATTAATAAAAAAAAATGTAAACATAAAAACATAACCATTTTTTCTATCAAAAAATCCGCAATGATTAGTTGGCAATTTGATACTAATGCATTTGTGATTCTTTGTTTGAGTAGTCTTTGTCCATTTCATTGCAGTATGTATAACAACAAATGAAAGAAGCTATTTTGAGTGTTTTTGCAGAACAGTACGTTGTGCTCTCTGCTGTAGGTCAGAGGGGCCTTCTTCGAAGTGATGGCCGTTATGTGTGAACTCACTCCTCAGCTGGTTCAAGCCGAAGCACCAAGAGTTTGTTCCACTGTGCTCCTCAGTGTTGATGACTCTGACCCTGTGGTCCTACCGGCACTGTGGGAGGCTGTGTTGCACATTCTCTCCACCATAGAGGTGAAGCCCTTTATTCATGATGAGCTATAACTCTAATATGTCTCAACAACAAATGTTTGGCAATGTTTGGATCAAAGTTACTGAGAATATAAACATTGGCTTGTATTTCTTACTTAAATGCTTCTGCTGGTAGCAAAATCTATTCAACCATTGTTCTCTCCAATGGGTGCAGAAGGACTCTTATGCCTTATTCTTTGCTGAGTTAGGGTAAACAATCCAGAACAGGTTTTATACTGTATTATAATTAAAACCATTTGACTGGTTAATGGATTAGAAGCACTTAGTCACAACAAATTCAAAAAGTAAACCCTCTGAGTAGCTTAATCATGTATATACTGTACTGCAGTGGTCCCTAACCTTTTTCTCACCGTGGACCGGTAAACGCTTGAAAATTATACCGCGGACCGGGGGGGTGGGGTGGGTGGTAGTACAGTCTAAACCTTGCAGAATGTGGTCCCCAACCTATATTTTGTCAGGAATAGTTTTATTAACTATTTTCACTAAGGATAGACTAAGAATTTCCGTTTTTTTTTCTGTGCGGTCCGCGGACCTGTACCACATTACCCACGGCCCGGTGATTGGGGACCCCTGCTGTACTGTATGTCTATTGTCTATATAAATATGCATTCTTTTAGGCCATGTTTTTTTTATTTATTTATTTATCCCGAAGGAAATTGTTTTCTCTGCATTTGACCCATTCACTCAGTGAAGCAGTGGGCTGCCCTGCTTCCATACGTGAGGCGCCCGGGGAGCAGTGTGAGGGTTCGGTACCTTGCTCAAGAGTACCTCAGCTGTAACGCTAGCAGTGGGATTTGAACCCAATCCTCTGATTGCAGGGTCAACGCCCTAACCACTAGGCCTTCCAGCTGCTTTACAAACCATACAGCCAAAGTTATTTAATAATTGTGGAATTGTTTGTCTATGTATTGCAGAACTGGTGGACTCACGTAAATGCCAAGAAAGGTGTGCTGCCCAAGCTGTGGTCACTGTTGAAAGACGGGGGTCGTGGTCTGGCCACTGCTCTGCACCCCAACATGCTCCCTTTTATCAGCAAACTTCCTGCAGAAGTCACAGAACCTAAGCTCGACTTCTGTAAAACATTCTTCACTTCCTGCATACAAGGGTAATTCATCTCCAAAAAAGCACAGTGACTTCTACTCTAACATTTTTGTTTAGATTCTTGTTGAGGTTTACTGAATTCATTCACTCATTTAGCAGCTGGATAGATTTATTTATTGTGGTTTTTGCTGTGTAACAGAAAATGTTCATAAACATGTTTTCATTCATAAATTTTCGCTGCAGTCTCTACAGTGAGCGTGCGATATCCAGCCCCTCAGAGTGTGCAGCTATTGTTTTTGCTGCCATGGAGTGCTTGCGTTTCTTTCTACTACAGAATGCATCTGATGAGCCAGAACAGCGCACCATCCAGACTGCACTAATCTCAGAGCAGGTGAGTGGGTAGAAGTCTATATTGCAGTAGTGCTGATCTGGGATTTTTCTTTTCATAATTATTTGTGGAAAATTATATGGACCTTAAAGCTGGTCCAGCTTAACTAGGTGTACTGTATGATGATGCGTTTGAAATATTGACTCATGCGTGAGATCGGTTACATCATTTAACATATAAATGAAGAGTTGTCACTACAGTGTCTCTTCACATATAATTGTTTGGACTGCTGTACTCTTTTGGCAGTTTTTTTTGTGCAGGATGGGAGGGATGGAGTAGGGTGCATTTTATTTGTTGAGAGGGACTAGGGTTCAAATTACTCAACAAATACGTAGGGTTTGTTTTGTTTTGGCAACTTTACTTTGTTGACTGTGTGGACGTGGGTCAGGTCGCTGATTGTTTTTTATTTATTTATTTATTTATTTGTTTGTTTGTTTGTTTTTTTGCTGTGGCAGTGAAGGTTTTGGCACAGAGAAATGTCAGCAGTGAAATCACTTTTTAAAATGGTAATAATATCGTTCTTTATGCTTTATTTATGCTTCTCTTTTTTTCACCTGTACTTTCACAGCTCCTGCCCTTGATAGACAAAGCTCTTGGAAACCCTGCTTTGCAGAGTGGGCCTCTGTTCCCTCAGATCACTGAAATGCTAGTCTCATGGGAGAAACGTACAACTGAAAGTGAGGTCAATACCTTTCAGAGAATGCTGCTAGATTTTTGGGAGGGTCTGGGCAGCCTGTGCGTGCACTATGTGGACCGTGAGGAGACTGAGCTGGTGGGCCTGCAGGGTGTGGCCTCTTTGCTGCAGACCATGCAAAACCCATGTAAACAGGGCAAGCAGAAGAAGGTTGTAAAGATCTGCTTTTTGGATCAGGAGGCAAAAGGACAAGAGGAAGATCCTCCAAGCGGAACTTCAGGGACAGAATCCTTCGAAAACCAGGGGAAGCAAGACTCTCCCTTGAGGGGCAGCCACCTGCTAGAGCTGGTGTGCCAGCTGGCGGAATTGAACATGGTGTATATATGCGAGCGAGGCTCAGAGAAACACCTGTGCTTTCTGGCTCTGCTGCTGAATGCATTCCCAAAGCCGCAGGTGTTCCAGGTGCTGCTCAAGTCAGAATATGAGAAACCTGAGCCGGGACTGGAGGTGGAGCTGGGCACACTGTCTGAAAACCCGGCTGTACACTTCCTCCTGCAGAGGGTGGTGGTGTGGCTTCGGGAAGACGACAGAAAGGACACAGACTTCTTGGTGAACATGGCATTCAGTGCTCTGCATTGCTGCAGTTCCAAAGCAGAGCAGACTCATGTTCTCAACCACATCACTGTAAGACTCTTAGTTACTCTGTTATCTCTCTTTTAGTGGTTCTGGGCAATATGACCAAGAATCTTAACCTTATGTATATCTTGTATCTGTAACAGGGATAATTAATGTGTTTTTCATAATTCTGTTCTTCATAAATCCATTTCTTTTGTAATTCTAATTGCTATGTCTGAACTGTGTTATGGAAGTAAATAAAAAGACCACATTGTGTTTGTGAACTTCAAAAATCCAATCTCAGGAGAACAATAACAACAAAAATAAATAGTTATGTTTAAATTATACACTCAGGCACCATTTGCTCTCTTTCTAGATGGACTTGAAATGGAGTATTATTCTCCAAATCATTCAAAAGGTATGATCTGATTGTGGAATAGTGTTACTCTTTTTCTTTTGAACAGTGCAGTTTTATTTCTGAAAGTTACAGAAGCAGTAATGTTTACTCTCTCTGTTTTGTTACCTGGATTTGTGTTTGTCAGGGGTGTTCTGACGCTGGGTGTCTGGAGGTGTGTGGAGGCTGGTTAAAAGGCCCAGTGCTGGGTGAGCGCTTGGTGGGGCTGGCTGATGAGCTGTGTGCCTTGGGACTCAAGAGATCGCCCTCCCTCTCTTCCTCACTTCTAAGCCAACACAGCCACAGCTGGCCACTTATCAGCCTGGCCCTCTCTCAGCAGCACAATAACGGTAAGCAACACGCACATACAAATGCACTTAGTGAATGCAGTAAAATGCTTGTAAATGAAGTACATGGAGATTATAGATTACCAATGATATTCGAACCCATAGGCTCTACATTCAATTGCTTTCAAATGTTCCTGTCCTGTTACTTTTCCCATAAATATGATTTTATGTCACAGTATGTTTTATTGAGGTTTTTCAGGATTTTTATTTGCACATACAGTTGGCCAAAACACAGCACTACATGCGGGGCTCGTGCTGCAGCACTGCATTAAATGTACTTATTTAATACAGTTCTTACAAAGATATTTTGTTTGGTTATTAAATTGGGTGTCAGAGACTCTTGAAGATATACTGTTAACATTACTGGTACACAGACGTCACAGTTCTGTTCACACCAAGGACATCACATGTCGATACAAGTTCGGTACAATGGGGGGAAAAATGCAAGAAAAAAAATGCATTTTTATTTATTGTTTAACCATAAACTCATGATGCAGAAGTTAAGCCTATTATTTTACAGAAGTACAAATAAAAAAATAATAGCAAATAAATAATTTGCTTTAGAAAGAGTATTTAATAGGGCCATAACGACACACCAAACCCACGATTCGGTTTGTTTCACGATTTTTGACTCCCAATTAGGTTTGTATCACGATTCATTTGCGGTGGAGGAGAGGAAAAGTTCTGAGGCCCCATTATGTTACCACAAATTTATAAACCAATATTCGCTTAAATACCGCTTCCTTTCCGTTCATACTGAGAAAAAAGGCTTCGGCAGAGGGTGGAGCGTTTCTTTTGTTTGAACGATACGAGTCGACTTCCCCAACTCGACTTCTCATGCAGTTCACCTCTTCATTCATACAAAAGAAACACTCTGCCTTGCTGCCCTGAGCCACAAAAATCGCTTAAAAACAATAAAAACAATTACAAGGAGACTCCAGTGCTGTTATAGACTATTTTAAGCCCAGTGTCATAACATACATGTACTCACAGCGAATCAATTAAGCAAACAAAGGGTCCGTCCGTGCTCCGTATGTTTGTACACTTGTGGGAGGGCTCCTTGAAACCCTTTGAGCCTCAGCTATTGTTTAAAGAAAATACATTGATGTGAAAACCCTCCTATTATGGCAAAAAACATATGTTTCTGGTTGGAAACTGTATATGGGAAAGAGTTGGAAGGGGTTAGTCTGTATGGCGATTTACCCTCCTCACACCGCCATACGGGTTCGTGGACATGAGTGTAGCGATTTCGGTTTTGTATCGTATATTGTTACAGCCCTAGTATTTAAATTAAATATCCCTACTCTCTGTAAAAAAAAAAAGCTCTCCTAGTTAGCAGGAACAGCAGGCACAGCCAGGTAGCATTTTAACAACCGACAACAAATATCCATCCATCCATCCATCCATCCATCCATTTTCTAACATATAAGGAACAAAATAAAAAATATATATGATGTATACAAACTCAGGAAACCACTTGCATGACCAGGAGTGTTCTACGTTTTGTCTGATAGTGTGCAAATATGATATTAATGTGCTAGAGATTGAGGTGATTCTGACATTTTCTATTTATACAGAAGAAAACAGCCTTTAGCTCATGTTACCAATAGTTAACTGCCCCGCTTGCTCCCCTGCAGAGTCTCTGATTGCCAAGGAGTATGTGAAGCAGATCATTGAGCGGCTGCACGCCACGCTGTCAGAGGCGAAGGGCATGTCTGATGCAGGGGACATGGAGCCTCTTGTTTCCTTTATCTCCGACGTGGCCTCTAACTTTTTCTCATCAGTGAAAGGCTGTCTGTTGCTCGTGGCAGCTGAGGAGCTGCTGCTCACTATTTTCCAGCTGTGTGCTCAGGACCAGACCCTAACAAAGCTCTCAGGTATCTCATCCAAGGGGTGGGCTCTGTGTCAAGACATAAATGTTTAGTTCAAGGTTTCATGTAAATAAAATATGTAAAAGTACTGAGCCTTCCTATAAGCTGTTGATATATAAAGCGCTATTATGAAATCACAAATAATTGATAATGCACTGTGCTGTTTTTCTTGTTACTCAGCAGACATGGAGATGTACAAAATGTATACATAAAATTATACATAGAAATCATTTCAGTTAAGCAATTACATACATCAGCCTTGTTTCGGTAATGTTTAGCTCTGTTTGTGTTGGGTATTTAGGGTGATGAGGGTAATTATGTTAATGCTGAGTGATGTGTGTATGTTAATATGTTTGTCTTGTGTGACAGACGTTCTGCTCCAGAAGCTGAAACTTGCCTACACTGCGGGAGTGCACTCCTTAGTCACCCAACTGGGGGCAGGGGTCACAAAGGGAACCTTCCTCCACAATGCTGCAGTTTGGGTTAAGAACCAACTCCTGACATCCCCTCTCAATGTGAAAAGGTGTCCAAATTGTTTTGGAAAAATTTACCCACCTCCCCAGTTTATTATATATCAACAAATTAAATATATTTTTCTGTCATGTTTGTTTGGATTTGCTTTGTAGAACTGACTCTTATGGTTCAATATGACATGAAGTGATGTTTTTTATGCTGTGCAGTTTGCAGGTTCTCACTGAGGCAACCCAGAGCCTGGCTGAAACTTTGGAGTCAGCCCAGCAGAGTGACTGTCTACTATCACAGTTTGTCTGCTGCCTAACGCCCTCACATGAGGAGTGGGTCTGCCTCAGGAAAGGTCTGCCTCCTCAGGTACACATCAAATGCATATTCATGGTTCTTTGTTTTTTTGTGTTACTGTTTGGAGTTTTTTCCCCTAACTAGATAAAACATTGTAATGGGGTAGGTGGTGGCCTATTGGGTAGTATACTTTCCTCTGGGCCAAGAAGTCATGGGTTTAAATTCTACCTTCAGCATACAAACACTGGGTTCCTGAGCAAAACCCCAAGTTGCTCCAGGGAGACTGTCCCCTGTACTTAAATAATGGAAGTCACTTTGGATAAAAGAATCTGCTAAATTCTATTAATGTAAATTACCATATTATGTTGGTTATTATGTAGAGGTTGATTTCTCACAGACCTTTGAGCATGTAATTTTCCCCACTGAATGTTCAGGTTCACATCCTTATATTTTTCATGCCATATCCCAGCTCCCACAGCTTAAATAGCTCGGAACACTTTTAAAGTTGAATATGAGACCAAAAATGTTTTTTTTTT
>JBBKCR010000034.1:6176025-6190137 GCA_037577295.1 Ladigesia roloffi | reverse complement strand
ATTACATCCATAATGCAGTGGATAAAGCATCCCTTGCAAAGCGGTCGTCTTAGAGCAACTGGGGAGTATCCCTGCATGGAGGTGTGGAAGGTGAGGGGCTTGACCCGACTCCCTGCACATCTGTGTGCCAGTGCTTTGCTGGGAAAAATCATTTTCACTGCAGTACCTGCTGACTACCAGCAAGAGGAGGCAGACACCACAGAAAGGTCTGAGCTTAGACGAACGGGTGAGTGTACAGCGCTGCTACAATTTATGCTCAGTAGAAAATAACTTGCAAGTTAATGAATAAACTAATGAATGAAACAGGTTCAATTAACGATGATATGCAGATGAATGAGAAGAGGCTAATAAAAGTGGATGCAAATGATAATTTTAACATGTTATTGTCTACCCAGAGAAGAACAAATTCCCAAGAGAGTCTGGGTTTGTCTGTACATGCTGCTATGATGTTTTTTGTATTTTTTCAGCCCATAAAAGCTTTAAGAAGTTTGAGTGTGTGTAATAAAAATGACCATGGACATGTAATCTGAATGTGGTTGTTTTGTGTGTAGTTACAGAAATGCTATATGCTGTGCAGTGGTGTGAGGAGATGGAGAATTGTCCTGCTGTGGTGTCCGAGTATTCCAAAATGCTCCAAAACTGGAGCATAGTCGAGAATGCCCATAGCAACAGTTCAGTCAAAGCTGCTGTTCTGGAAACCCTGTTCACAAGGTGAGCCCATTCATCTATGCCCAAATTCTAATCTGTTCCAATTCCACAACATTGATTATTTTCTAATTAGTTTGTCCTTAATTACTAATAACCATGTTTATATGCATGTTTGCAAGACCTCCTTTGATTGCAAATGTCTTAAATTTGTTTTTAATGAGCATAATTAATCTGAGATCTTGGGATTGTTTAAATCTCAGGTCGCGAGAAGAAGGTGCCCTTTGGTCACTGGCTTTGGCAAGCTGTATCCAGAATAGCAAACCAGTCGAAAGTGTCATTAAGAGTCTCTATGGCAACGTGGAGAGGTAAGAGAAGTATCTAAGTTTTGAATGAGCATTCTCCAATTAACAAAAACCCACTTCAGTTGAAAAATACTCACCCAAATTGAAGTCTAAATTGTGGCGGAATGGACCAGCATGTTTATCTTTTTTTATGAGAAATAAGAGGAGGTGATTTTCATTTTATGTAGTTTCTTCTGGAACCTTGGCTTGTTAAGAACAGCAAACTTTGCTGAGGACATAAACATGGTAATCTTCTTTTCAGCAGTGGCATTTTTAGGTTTTTAAGAGCCTGTGGTTGCCATCAAAGACATTTTATTGCATAAATGAGCCCTACTATAGATGCAGAAACCTGAATGCAGATGAGGTTGCTGTAGCACAGCAGTAGTGTACTTGCTGAACTCTCAGGTGGAGCAGCTCATCACCATCAGCAGCAGCAGCCAGATGTCTGCCTCTCAGGGTGTGCTAACCATTAACATTCCACAGCATTACCTGTTTAAACAAACTGCATGGCATGAGAAATGACAGCATGAAAACGCAGCAGTATTGTGAATGTTGTTTTTTTCTGTCTGTCTGTGTGTGTCTCTGTGTGTGTCTCTGTGTGTGTCTCTGTGTGTGTCTCTGTGTGTGTCTCTGTGTGTCTCTGTGTGTGTCTCTGTGTGTGTCTCTGTGTGTGTCTCTGTGTGTGTCTCTGTGTGTCAGTTTCTACCCTCTTACAGAGCAGAGTGTGAGCACTATTCAGGCACTTTGTGTCTCTCTGGCTGCTACAGAAAGAGAAGAACTTATCGCTCTGTCCATTGCTGAACTGCTCAACTGGCAGGAAAGCGAGAAAGACTGTGCCCAAAGTAAGACATGCACTCTCTCACTCACTCCCAGTCAGATTCTAGTACTGATATTAACCTTAGTGTGGTCATGGTGTAGCTATAATATTTGACTTGAAGTTTCTGTTAAGGTTTTTTCTGTTTTGCAGGTGTGTGGGAATGTCTAGCTGTGCTGCACTGCTGTCTGCTGTCTGAGACTCCTGTGGAGGAAGAGATACTGCTGGCTGTCATAGCCACATTACTGGAGTGGCGCAACAGCAAAGAGGAGTGGTTCCTTTTTAACAGGTATGGGTGTGGGAGGGGTGTGTGTGTTGGGGGCTGGGGGGAGTTTGGGGGTGCGTGTGCATGTTCTTGTTCAATTAAATACTACATTTCTGAAAGTATTGTAATGTAGCCATTCCAAAACTTCTATGTACTTGTGACCATTTCAGGGAACCTTAAAGTTGGGGACAACGCATTGGTAAGAATATCAAAGTAGTCATGTTTAGTATTTTTTGGGTATCCCTCACATACAGCGACTGCTTGAAGTCTGCATTTCACAGATATCACCAAGTGCATTATCTTGCAGTAGGGTAAAGTGCCGTCCAATGAGTTTGGAGGCATTTACTGGAACTTGAGCAGATAAGATGTTTCTATACACCTCAGAATTCATTGTGCTACTGCCTTCAGCAGTTACATTATCAATGATAAGTGCGCCAGTACCTGTGGCCATGGACCTTGGGCAGCTCTTTTTCCTCTCCACACTTTGCACTTGCAATCTTTCTGATACAGATTCATTTTGGTCTCATCTGTCCTTAAGACACTTTTCTGAGTTCTGCAGGCTATTTTAGGGACTTTTTCACAAACTGTAATTGGTTCATCCTGTTTTTGAGCCCAACTAGTGTTTTACATCTTTTGCTGCTGCCTCTGTATTTCAAGAGTTGTTTTACAGATAGTAGCCTCTGACCATCACACACCTGCTTCCTAAAGCACAACATTTACATTTACATTTAGGGCGTTAATCAGACGCTTTTATCCAAAGTGACTTCCATTCCCTGACTACAGGGGCTTAGGTTTAGGGTGGAGCAATATGGATTAAGGGTCTTGCTCAGGAACCCAGTGGTGGTATGCTGGGTGAAGGATTCGAACCCATGAACCCAGAGTTAGCTAAATCCTAGGTCAACTTATGCTGGAAAAAGGATGTCTCATTTTGCCGTTTCCTAAAAAACATACTTTTTCTCTTAAAATGATTTTGTTTAGAATGTAAGCAGTCACTGTGTAACTGTAGTGACTCTTCAGTTCCTTCAATTCAGTTGATACAATTTGCGAGTTTTGGAATGGAACTAAGAATTTATATTTGTATACATGGATACAGGAAATAATATATGGCTAAAGTTAACTGGAGTAGGTATTAATTTTTGTTTCTGCCATACACACTCATTACATAGTTAAAATGTCATACATCCATCCTTAGTGATCTGGGGAAGGTGTCTGCTGGAGAGCTGGCTCTACCTGTTGAGATGATGCGTTTCCTTTGCTGGCTGGTGGAGCACGCGCCTACAGTTCTTGGCAGCACTCACTGGGACTTCCTCCTCTGCTCAATGCTGGCCTGGTTGGAAGTGAGTTTTTTGTCAGTAATAAAAAATGTATTCCTAGGCAGGAGAGGATTTTCTGACAAGTAGAGATTTAAGAGAACTGAAGTAGGAATTGTTTTAACAAGATGGTGCCCTTATGGTCTCTGTTCAAATTCAAGTTTATTTATATAGCCCATCATACTCAAAAGGTCATTCATTGAGCTTTACAGAAGTAGAATAGAAAATAAACTTGAATTAAATGGCAGAATGTTTGAAAAATGTCTGTATCTTTACAGGGCAAGCCATGCTCTTCCTACTACTTAATAATAGTATTTACTATAAAAATGTCATGGTCCATTCATAATTTTGACCAAATGTAAAGGTAAATTATGTCAAATCATTCAAAAAAGCAAAACAAAAATGGATATACATGTTAATGCTTGTGTTAGTGTCTGAACACTTGCTTTTCTATCTGTAGACTGTCAGTGAGAGTTGTGGGGCATTCTGGAATACCTGGGTGCAGCAGTTTGTATGCGCCATCTGTGAACTGGTTGTGAGACTCACCGAGTTCTTTACAGCGCCGCCTGCTGGGGCGGCAGAGCAGCTGCCACCTGAGCTGAGCTCAGAATGGCAAGAGTTTTTTGTGGAGGGAATTTACACTCGGATGCTTCCTCTGCTAGTCAGGATTCCTGGTGGGTTGTGCTTCATTTAAAATACCTTGTTTCATATTCCCTGCTGCTCAGTGTGATCAATGTGGACTATCAGACCTCATTATTTGGCTTATAAATAACATTCTACACCACAAATATTTGTTTACACATTGCTACCATAACACAAAATATTTTCTAAGACTTTAAATGTATGTTATTACAAAGTATAACAAAGGGAATGCATACAGTTTTGTTGTAATTTGGTCTGCATAATGTCTGTAGTTTTAATTTTGTAATTTTGTAATTCTTAACTCCTAGCCCATGAAAGATAAAGAGTATGTTGCTGTCGAGCTTTCTATAATGAAAGTAATTAAATTACTGACTGAAGCTGAGAACAATGTGTTAATGAGACCTTCTCTGCAGTGGAGTTTCCGGAGCCAGACGACCCGCTGTTTCCGCTGGCTGGTATGGTGGCGGTGGGCGAGGCTCTCACCTACATCCCCGTCCAGCTGCTCACACAAAACAAGCTTCCGGCTCGATTTGTGGCAGACCAGAAGAGCAGCCTGCCTGATGCCCTTCAGACTCTGCTCAACACTCTTGCCCCTTTGCTGCTGTTCAAGGCCCGGCCTGTGCAGCTGGCTGTCTATCACATTCTGCACAAGTAAGACGGAGACTTACAGCCATGTGTTTAATACATTTGGAGCTGCAACAGTAGTTTATTTGAATAGTTGTGCTTAGAATTTTTTACAGTTGTTCTTAATCAAATATACTGTAAATATTTCCTAAGGGTCATGCCTCTGCTACCAGAAAGTGACAGTGAAGGTGCTATTGCCAGATCTGAACACGAAGACGAGGAAGAGACTTGCCTGTAAGACTTTTTTGTTTTTGTTTTTGTTTCTGACTGATATGTTTTTTCTTTTGGAAAATAGTTCTGTTATTATTTTAATGATCCATTTCCCAGAAATCTAATCATGCTGAAGTGTTTGACCATAAAAGCATAGCCAATTTATGTTTTTAAATTTTTTTTCATGTTTCAGTGGATAGTGTCTTTTGGGCAAAAAATCTGATTTATAATTCTAATAATATTTCAAATAGCACACTTTAATTTATGCAGCCAAAAATAAAATATTTATCAAGTGAACCCTAAGAGGTGCATGATGCAAGGAACAACTGAACAAAAGCAATGAGAAAGTGTAAAATGAAAAGAATAAAATAAAACTTGCTTGTATTTTGCTTTAGGTCGCCTCCAGCAGCTATAATGAGTATTCTCACAACCACAGAAGAGCTCCTAGAGAATATTCTGGGTGGTGTGCAGGTGGGGGAATTTGCCATGGTGCAGCCTCTTAGCATGGAGCACTGTTGCACCATGGGATACTTGCTGGCCTGGAAACTGATTCTTACGTTCTTTAAGGCTGCTCCTTCCCAGGTATGGCAACCAAAAGTCACAGCACCACACAGATCTGTATGCACTAAATTAGTGTAGATGCTAGTCCCAAATTACACACGCGATGATGTTCCAATACCAGGGACTGCAGTCTGTGCTATTGCACCCTTTACCATATACGAGTTTAGCTGACACTTTTCCCAATTCATTTATTTACAGTGAGGAAAACACTTAATTAATCAAACTTGCTTAACATTCTGTTCCTCTTAAATAGGTTAAAAGTATGCTAATGTTATTTTCTGCCCATAAGCAAGTGAAATTAATTAATATGGCCTTAATTAACGAATTAAAATTGCTTAATCATTTTTTTTTACATTGGTGATTGCAAAACATAATGTCTGATAACTGCAACGTACTCTAGTGCTTATCTACCTTGTTAGGATTGTTTGTGCATGCTTGCTTACCTTCCAGCACTGGTTTTATGTCTCTTGCAGCTGCGTGTCCAGTACTCCTTGTATTTAAAAAAGACACATGCTCTGCACAAACTGCTGCTGCATCTTTTCCGACTCATGCCGGAGAACCCGGTCCTGCCTGGACAGCCCATAGAAATGGCCAGCAAAGAACCTAAAAGCTTCTTCACTGAGAGCCTGTCCCTCTCCCTGGGCAGTGAGTACAAGCATTGTTTTCATGCAGGTCACGTAGCTAATTTACTTATTCAACAATGGGTGACTAAACAGGTTTTTGGTGCAAAATAACAAAAATTTAATAATAATCTAATTCTCTCTCTCTCTCTTTCTCTCTCCCTTTTTCTTTCTGTATATATTAACATATTCGTTTCAATCAATTAATCACAAAAAATGAGGCTTAAAAGAAATTAACACTGATTAACTACATGTGGTCATTCTTTGACCTGGTTAGGTTCTGGCCACAGGTGCTCTGTAAAATGTAGGAGGACACAAGAATGTGATACTTGGTCCAGTAAATCAAAAATAAATACATAAAAAACCCAGATTGAACGGTTGATAGTAGATCAAATCATGCAAGAGATTTTGGTGACAAAGCCTTTAGGAGTAAACTTGGGGGACTGAGGCAGCACAGCTCGATTTCAGCACCAGCGACACGCCACACTGGATCAAGCTGAGCATGTCTACTGTGACCCTCAAAGTTTCTATCAAAATTGCTGAGTTACATTGGATGCATGGGCACTGGAACTATAATATTAGGGGTGATGTGCTTTTAAAAATGATTAGTTTCGGTCCCCCCACTCATCCACCCAGCGATTTGTATGAGTAAAACACACGACTTGCCGAGTGCAGCATGTGCCCCTGGCATAATTGTGCAACAATAGCCTTTTGTCATTTTGCATGGTATAAAGCAGACTTGCCAGGACA
Organism: Ladigesia roloffi; assembly: GCA_037577295.1. Lineage (NCBI taxonomy): Eukaryota > Metazoa > Chordata > Actinopteri > Characiformes > Alestidae > Ladigesia > Ladigesia roloffi. The sequence goes on along the minus strand of JBBKCR010000034.1, from coordinate 6,183,352 downwards.
CTTCTTTCATTCCATGTGTACCTATTTGTTCTGTAACAGAAAAGGATGGTTTGCAGAGTGAGGTTCCCCACCTTGCCTGCTCTGTGTACTATGGAGCTTTGAAGGATCTGCCTGCAATGGTGCGCCTGTGGTGGAACAGTCAGGAGAAACGTGTCTTCAGCACTGTGGATAAGTTCACCAGCAAATATGTGAGCAATGTGCTGTCATCGCAAGAGATCGCCTCGGTGCAGTCCAGCACACAGACCTTCGAGAGCATGACCGTGAGTATTTTCCATATATTTTAACAAAAATCATTTGCTAGACTTTTAGTGCTTTATTTATTTATTTAGTTTTTTTTACACTTTCGCTTTATTCTCTTAAGATAAAATGTTTGTGGGTTTTCAGGTAAAAGCTCGCTCTGCCACACGGGAAGTGATTGCAACATACTCAGTAGACGATATCTTTATCGAGCTGGTAATTCAGCTGCCTCAGAACTACCCTCTGGGCTCCATTTCTGTGGAGAGTGGCCGCAGGGTTGGAGTAGCAGTGCAACAGTGGCGCAATTGGATGCTCCAGCTCAGCACCTACCTTACACACCAGGTAGTAGCACAAGCCAAGGATGAAAAAGTTGATCAAATTTACTAAGTACTGTTACTAATAGTCATGGAAATTTTTGCAGTTATTTGGGTTTAGTTAGTATGCAGCAAATTGAGTAGACAGTTTTATTGAAATAAAAATATTATATATATAAATATATAATTATATATTTGTACATTATGTGTTAGCTGGTCTGCTGGTAGCACAGGGCAGGTAAGTGAACACAGACAACGCCGGACTGTCTAAAAATGAGGCTCAACTGGGAATTCTCTTTGAGTAATTTATCTTCAGCTTTGTCCCAGCCTTAAAGCTGAATCATTGCCCAGTTTTGAATATTCTGAAGTATGGTTCTCTGCCATTCACAGGTTGAAGAGCAAGCCATTTTTTACCTTTTGTGTTAAATGATTTTCTTCTACTCTAGTGTCAGTGTCTTGTGAAACAAACACTCTACTACATTTAAGCATCTACAACAGTCTAATAAGTCTCTAGTAAAACTCTTTAGTATGATCATTTTTTTATTCTAATTACTGCTTTTTTGTGTGTGTTGTGTTTAGAATGGCAGCATAATGGAAGGTCTGTCACTTTGGAAGAATAACGTTGACAAACGTTTTGAGGGAGTGGAGGACTGTATGATCTGCTTTTCGGTCATCCACGGATCCAACTATTCGCTGCCTAAGAAAGCCTGTCGCACTTGTAAGAAGAAGTTCCATTCGGCTTGCCTGGTAAGTTTTACTTTCATACTGGATTTTGTAGTTAGTGAGTTCGCTTTGTGGTATTTCTGGTTACATTCATTTCAGATTAGAGAACATTATACAGTGGTTTCAGAAATTCTTCATTCTGTTTATTTTACAGTACAAATGGTTCACATCAAGCAACAAGTCCACATGTCCCCTCTGCAGAGAGACTTTTTTCTGAACACCTTGGACAGATTTATGATCCGTGGACATTGATGAGAGACAAAAAGGAAGAAAACAAAGAGCAAAGGAAACTCCGTTTGTGAGTTTGTAAATAATGTTTATTGTGACAGTCCCTAAAATCAATACTTGTGTCTAACCATAGACACATTTACTTTATGCCTCTATTTCTCCAATTATATGGTCAGTATTCCAGCCATCCATTTTCATCTCAGTTAGAATTGTAAAGTTCCAATTTTATTAAGGGCAGCAGGAATGAGATCTTTCCGTTTTAATCATGAACTTGAGTACTGCCTTGATTGCCTTCTCCAACTGATGAAACGGAATTGACCCTTAGAGGACTTTGGATTTGTTTGAACAATTCAGGTTTCAGAGTGATTGTCGTTTATGATCTGATAATAGACTTTGCAGAATGGTTGTTACCTCCTGTCAAGATGTGTAGTTGTGTACCATGTATATGATTGAAAAAGGAAAGGCACAGGTTTTCCATTACAGTGCCCATTCTGCTGTATTCAATCTTCCATAAAGGGAACCATACATTTTCCATTTTCCATATTTTTTTTTTTCTGTTGTCAAATTGCAGAGTGCTTGGTTCTGAAACGCTGGGGACCATTCAGTTGCTTGAAAAGCCTTTTTTTGATTATGACTTATGTTCACATGTTAAAGTGGGATTCTGCGATAATGTATGAACAATCATTGCCCGTGTACAGTCTATTGGTACAATCAAAGATGCAAACCTCTGAATCTGAAATACAGGCTATGCTTTCGTCTTCAAACATTGTCTTTCTATTTGATGAATTTCGAGTCCTCTTTCTTTTTCACGCTCACTCACACACGCTTGTGTTGTGGAGCACTTTTTTATGTTTTGAGTGAGTATATATGATTGTGCTCCTATGTCAGTTTTTCTTAATTCAGTTTTCAGGGTCCGGTTTTCAAAGATGGTCCACATGTGTTGTGTGTTGAATTTAAGTCCATGAGAACCGATGTGAAAATTACTATGTGATTCTGGCCCCTGTTTCGTTGTTTAAAGGTGTGTGTCTGTGGTTTCAGAGTTCAGAGAAGGTTACAGGTTTCCACAATCATGCAAGGAACCAGGGGAGTCCATGCACCAGAGAAGAGTGAAAGACAAGGATGTGTGAGAAAAGCACAGATGAACAGCTAAAATGCTCCTCAGATGTATAGATTTGATAGTCTTTGTCACTGAACAGCACCAATAAAGCATACTTCACACACCCCAGGAACAAACCTAAACATCAATATGCTGCCCGTTAGTGATGCGCGGGTCAGGTATTTTTCCAACCCGCGGATCCCGCTTTTATGAAATTATTTGGCCCGCCCCGCACCATGTATCTATTTTTACAACCCGCCCCGCACCCGTGACCATTTAATAGACATACTCTGTAAACTGGCATCAACATATGATTATGAATATGAACGATAAATCAGGTCATATTATTAACAAGATAATGTTACACATTTTAGTCTATAGATTGGATTTTTTATTAAATTTAGTTTTTAATGACCCGCCCCAACTCGCCCCGCAAATAAATCGACAATTCCTTTACCCGCCCCAACCCGACCCGCGGGTTACAAGGCGACCCGCGCATCACTACTGCCCGTGTGTTCACGCACCCCATGCCTCCCCAGCTTAGCTTTGTGTTTTGTTCTACATTTGGTTACATGCTGGGTGGGAGGCTGTGTTGAGCCGTTTTGCCAAAGAATTACGAGCCGATTATAGGAATGGTTGTATTAAAATGTGTAGTCTTTTATCATTGTCTCAAGTTGATTAGAATTTTAGATTTCATTAGGGTTGAAACAATTGTGATGCTATTATATTGGGCTGCTACTATGTGGAGATGTAGAAATAAATCTCAGAGAATAATAATTAATACATTTATGTTGTTTGAATATTACAATTTCAAGATAATATTGAACCTAGCATTGCAAATTATAAGCAAAGTATATTACATTTTGTTTACATTTCGGATATTCAAATGTGGCATTTCAAGAGATCAAACTGTCTCAGATGATGTGCAATAAACTTGATTTTGGTAACAATTAGTTTATCAACTTATTTTGGGAAATATTTCATAGATTGAAGGCTTTGAAAGTAATGTTGGGCAGGTTGGGTTTACTGCAGCCACTGTAAAACAGTAATCACAGTAACTAGGCAGCCACATCAACCTATATATCAAACGCTAATATTGGTCAAATTAATCCTCTTGTTTCTTTGTCATTTCTTCATGTAATCTGCTGCTGTTTCAGGGACTGGTTGCAGCTGAGTGACTGACGAGGGGTATTACAGAACACCAGCCAATGTTATTCACTGTAGCAAAAAGTGTAGAGTTAATACCGCGGCACTGAGAGAGGGAAGATTTCAAGCTCACAGAGAGATTTTTGCCTTATCTATGATCAAAATCAATGACTGTAAAGACTACAGTGAGCATTGAGGAAACTGGATTGTCAAATGTCTGACAATGTATTGCATAGAGGAAATGTTTTTATCCTACCACCACAGCTACACCATTGACTTTACAGTTAATGGTCTGTCGAAGGGAAGCCGGCAGAAAGAAAAGAAGAGGAATAGACAGCTCTGGGGGAGGAATGGGGAAAGAAGGCAACACAGAGTCTGGCATTTGCTGCAAAAGTTCATCCAGACGGCACTCTATCATAACAAACTTTATTTCCTCTTGAGTGCTTTTTATCGAGTTTAATCTGCCTGGAATGCCAATAACAATTTCCAGCTTACTGGAAACATGTAACCTCAGTTGCTATTGGTTCTTGGAAATATTCCAATTAAGCAAGTACCAAATGGCCTTGGTTGCAAAAATGTAGGTCACCCTCACCATTTTTTCATTCGTTTGTTTGAAGAACAGAGGCTGTGTGCTTTTATATATTGCTTGTTTGGAAGCCATTACACATTCAAACATGACAAATTCAGCAATTCAGTTTTTACAGTAAATGTCTTACTTTTCTCCTGCCTCCTTTCTTAGGGGTGGTATACTTGAGCGTAGGCAGTGTACATTGCTAAATTATAAAACAGTCCAGGCAAGTCTTGAAGTAATACATTGAAAACTCTAGGTGGCAGCATTTCCTTGCTTCTTTTTCCTCCCTTGTCTGAATTGCTACAGCAAAGTGTATTGGAAAAGGTTTATTGTTTTTAGAAGTATTTTATATATTCAGAGACTGAAAAGATGTTCTTTGTTCTCCTGTATGTTTCTCTAATGATCGCAGTGATGGCAAAGGCATCTGCCGGATGTCAGAGTGGTGCTTGTAGGCTGAATCAGGTGCTTCTATGGGTTGATTAAAGCTTGACCCTGTGAAACCCTTGGGGGATAATGTTACCCCATTAGATTATAGGCTAACTCCCTTAAAATGAGAAGCCACAAAGGTCTGGACTATATCATCTCCCCCGTATCTGTCACTGGAAATTGTTCTAATCTTAATGCAATCAGTATTCTCTCAACCATTTAGGTGTATGTGTGAGTGAGCAGTGCAGTGGCTGCATGTTCAATTTTCTGCCAAGAGGACTACGCGCCTAGTTAATATTCAGTCCATCCTGACCCATTTGAGGCGTGCTGCTCTTCGCCGTGAAGTCACGCTCCAGCTCCGCGCTGTAGGCTACTGTTGTGCTCTCTAAATAGCAGCGTGTCAGTGCTATTCCGCCAGCACAATGAAAACCAGGCCAGCTGTTTCTCCCCTTTCCAGCCCTCTTCTTTCTCTCTGCCTCCCTCTCTCTCTGCTTCTCATTATCACCATTAAAGTAGCCAATTTGCATGAGCACTGGTTCCTCTGACCCCTGGCGGCACCAAAAGCTCGACTGTGTTGTTGCTTTCATCTTACAGAGCCTCACCTCCTGGTTATGTGTGGAAGTGTCCTTGTTTGATGAGGAGGTCACTGTTCCTCTTCCTCATTGTTTGCCGGCTGATGTGATGAGATGAGAATTTATCCAATCTGCTCTGGAAGGCTGTTATTAGGCCTCAGACTGAGCTGGCTTGGTAATCAGGGCACTGAGAGCTTGACTTGGTTCCATTCATGTGTGGTGTTTGCCATCATCTGCTTTTTTGCCTGGCCTGTTCTGCATGTTGTTTCCTGGCATTGCATAACGCATTCTTTTTGCCTCTGTCAAACCATGATTCAGGAGAAAGAGCTTTCAGCAAGTTCTCCTCACTGTCAATATTAAAACTTGAATCTAATCAAAGTAATCTTCTTCCTGTTACATTCAGTAGCTCTCTGGCCATCGTGCCAGGGCTGCTGAGCACAAACCGACACTCTAGAATGATGATGAGCATAGTTATTATTACCATCACTTCTTCTCTATTCAAAATGTGCTTGAAAACTCGCTATTGATCGCAGTCCTCTGCCGCACACCATGTATTCAATTTTAGCCGTCACTGCGTTCTGCTGAACAGAGCGTCTCATCTTTCATTGCATAAATCTCATCTGCTATCTCTAGCAGCACATGGTGCCTGTCTCTTTGGGCAGGGCTGATTTGTTTTGCTGGAATCTGTACGGGCGGTGGAAGAGGAAGAGCATGGGGATTGAAGGCAGGGCCTGACTCCTTAGCCACGCTCCCTAATGTCCCTCAGCTGTGAAGCCGGGATGTCTAAATTAAAAAGGAGAGGGCAAAGTAGAGCCCATTCTCCGTGCTTCATGTTGTTTACGCAGTGTGACTGGGCTAGTGGAAAAGTATAAATGGAGAGGCCCAAGGAGAGGCTTAGGCCAGTGATTCGTCTCAGCTTCTAAAGAGTGGCCATTAATAGCAGGCCTCCAGCTCTCGTTTGAACACTCGTTTGTGTCAGAGGAATATTATCAAAAGGAAAGAGTGCCACAGGCTAAAGAAGACAGAGTTCAACAGTGGGATCAGTTCAACGTAGGCAGCCCTGCTGCATCTCCCTCACGATGGGTTGCCAGTTGCTTGTAGTTTTGCTATACACCTGCACTCCAGACCCAGTTCTTTGTTCTTTAGGGAACCAAAAGTGTTTATTTTTTGGCATTGTTCAATTCTTAAGGGAGATTTATGGCACCTTTTATTTTTGAGAGTGCAGGACCAGAATAGTTTAGTAGAAGCAACTAAACTTTTTTTTCGAAAGACTGACCTCCTAGAAGTGGGGTAAGTGACCACTGTTCTAGATGATGTAAACAACAGCAACTAAAGTTTGCAATGTTTTTCCTCAACCATTGACCTTTAATCAACCATTACTCTGGAAATAAAATTCTGGCCAGCCTGGCTACTTTCCCATGGTTCTTAAGGATTGACTGGTTTGAGTCAGAGGTCAGGAAGTTACCCACAAGCACTGATCTCAGTCTAACCTTTTCTAATTCTAACCACAGTCATTACAGAACAAAACATTCCTCTGGTCAGGAATGAGCAGCCAAGGGGTGAACTCAACCAGGGGCACACATTGTTCATTCTGAGCAGAAACATTATTTTGTATGGAAAGAGAAGCCTGTTTACCCCAGTATGCTAATGGGGTCATAGCCGCCAGGTCTAGAGATCAGAGCTGCTCAGCAAGGAGCATGAGACCAGGGGCAACTGCTTTATGGGGGACTGAGGGGCGAAAATGTCTTACATGACAGTAATGGTGGGAGACTGCTCTTGTAAGGTCCCATTTATGACACATTGGCTGGCAGAAAGCTATTTGCTGGAGAAATTGCCGCATTGTGAGGAGTGTTGTTTTTGAAGGCCTATTTTACTTTTAGTTTTAGTCTAGTCTTTGTGTAAAGCTGTCATTTTTGTTTGTATTAGTCTTAGGCACATCCATACTCTTTTTAGTCTACTCAGGTTTTAGCCGACTAAAAGTCTGAGCATTTTAGTCTTGTTTTAGTCAGAATTA
>JBBKCR010000034.1:6151148-6163315 GCA_037577295.1 Ladigesia roloffi | reverse complement strand
TGTTAATCCTACATAATAGACTTTGCTAAGTAGGAAAATTCATGTGGGATTGTTCTTTTTATATTAAGACACATTAACACCAAATTGGTTTAACACTAGAACTACTGGCTTTCAAAAGCCTGTAGTTCTGTTCAAACAAAAGCTTTACATCTTTAGGTTCGTGACTTTTCTTACATTTCTTTATTAATCATCTAATCGATTTTGATGAGTATGTGAAAAAAAGAAAATAAATACGACCATTTGTACCTTCTTATTTAGATCATGTTCACGTCACATTTTTCGCCCCACGCCCCTCCCAGTTGCTTAGCAACGCTAGACGCTTTTGACGTCATCTGACTTTGACAATCGATTAAAATGTACAGTTTGATAACAGTTCACATTCAAAGTGTCCACCGTGTGTGCTGACTGGGAGGAGCACACAGTGCTTTACACTGCAGTTTCTAGAAATGACACGTTAACTTCGCTGATGCTGGTGCTATTGTCCTAGTGTTAAGAACAGTGTTGGGCCAGTACCTTTAAAAAAGTAATTAGTTATAGTTACTAGTTACTTCTCACAAATAGTAACTGAATTTGTAACTGAATTACATAATTATAAAAGTAACTAATTACCAGTCAAAGTAATTATTGTGTTACTTAATCTTTTTAAAATATAAAATAAATATAAACATTGCGGCGGGGTGGGGGGTCAGCGCGTGTGTGTCAGCATGCGTGTAGCACTTCAAGTAGTGCGTGTAGAACACGCATAGTGTTAGTTTCGTTCTTCGAGCCAGCGCATGTTGAGATTATAAAAATTATATTTCAATATTTGGCTGTTCAGAGCAGGAGAGCATGAAAACTGCATCAGTGTTCTCAGTTATAGTAACGCGCATTTTATTGTCAGTAACAGTAACGGCGTTGTAACAGGGGAAACAGTCATTGGTTTGATTACTCGTTATTGAAAAAAATATCGTCGTTATTTATGCCGTTTATTTATAGCGCCGTTATTCCCATCACTGGTTAAGAATAGTGAAATGTTAGACTTTTTCTTCTTCTGTTTGTGGCGCCCCATGATTTGATGGCGCCCTTAGCCTTTGCCTATATTGTCTATGCCACGGCCCGGCCCTGCTCAAACCTCACAGTAAGATTTGATATTATTAACTGTGTCTGACTGGATTTCAGTTTTCAGTCATATAAGGGCACCTCAGAGCTATTTTTCCCTTTTGACTGTTCGTCAATACTGGAGCTTGAAAATGACATATGGTATATTAGAGTCAAATGGCAATAGACATTTAAGCTCAAGAAAGTCGCACCAAAAAGTCCAGAGTCTCCAGTGTTGAAACTGAACTCATGATGGGTGTGTAATGAAGAGAGATGAGGATCAACCTTTATATACTAACACTCTCAAGAATAAACACTCTCAAAATAGATTTTCAAGGGTTCCTTGAGCAATGACTGAGAAGAACCACTTTGTTACCCCCAAAATCCATACATCCACCCATTATCTGCCCCTTTATCCCACGCTTGGGGTGGGGCTGGGGTGGTGTGGGGTGCTGGAGCCTATCCCAGCTGCTACGGGCAAAGGCGTGGTACACCCAGGACAGTCGCCAGCAAAGGGCCACCCTTTTTGAAAAAGAGTTTAAACCTTCTCATAATTCATAGATTATTCACATTAAGGCTTTACATTATATAGAGTGTGATTCTTTACAGAAGGATTTCAACACACCATAAATAAAACTGTGTTTCTGTAGGAGTACTTTGACTTCAGCCATTTTATGGAATGAAATTATCTTATTTCAGAGGTGCCAAGAAACTTTTCTTGTGTAAGTGATGTGTGGGTGTTAAGAACGCTCTGAGCATTTAAAGAACTTTCACCTAATGCAAAGCCATGCTTCACAATAGTAATGATAATGGTGACTGGGTTTATTTGAAAAATGAGGAACTGTATCAGGACTAGATCAAACAATTTGATGAGCCTGTTTATTATCTAGGATCGAAAGATTTGACCAGTGCTGCACCCATAGACTTTCTGTCCCTATTTCTGACTGTTGACTTCTGGGACCTCCTTACAACTGAAACCAATAGATATGCCCATTAGTTTCAAAACAAAAAAGAAAGAAAACAACTTCCAAACATCAGTTCAATATCAGCTGTTTCCTGAATACAATGAAATGTAAGATGCCAGCCACTTCATGATGTCATAATATGCAAATTAGATGAGAATATTTTATACCCCACATAAACTTCAGGTCATACCCAACATTTTTCTAATTTACAACAAGTCTGTATCTTTAACCTCTTTTAAGCCACAAGCTTTAGAAATATTGATGTAAAAATCCATTATAAAAAAAAAAAACAGCGCTTAAAGGGTTAAAGAACTGAACAGCTTCACCAAGAACCTCTTGGGAACTTTTATTTTTTAGTAAATAAAAACAGCTTGTGGTCAGCAGGGGTGATAAAGAAGAAAACATACCAGTGCTTGCAAATTTAGAGGAAGCAATCTGCAGAGTAGTCTTTCCCAACCTAACGCCTGCCTGTGATTTCTCACAGGTGAACTCGACCTCCATGCCTTTCCATTTGAAAGTGTATTACTGAAGTTAAACAAGACCTGTTTGCTGATTGTCTGGCTGTAGGTCCCCAGTGCAAGATCTTAATGGCACATCTTTAATGCATATTTACAAGCGGTACTAGGAGCCTGTTAAACAAACATTGCCTCCAGGTGACCTGCATGGCCTCTTTAAATCCATTGTGACGGGTGTCCGAGCAGTCAGATTGGGGCTGGAGTTGAGGGAGGTGCGTGAACGAGGGGGACTGAACACTGATCTGATACGCCAGAGCAAGCCGGTGTAGAACGGTACTCAGAGAAAGGATGTGATTGATGAGGGCTGCCAGGTGTTGTGTGTGTGTGTGTGTGTGTGTTTTGAATGAGTCTCTCCCCGAGTGCTTCTGTCGGTGCATAAAGCCCCAGTCACAAGTCGCCGCAGCTGGCAGGCCACTTTTTATCACCGCAACAAAAACGTCCCCTACAAAAATGAGCAATATATACATTCACCGTGTTCTCTGCAGTTAAACTCGGTGCTAATCCTGGGAACGGCTGTGCTGTATTTTCCTCAGCTCCTCAATAGGACTTTAAAAGTCAGTCTCTTTACTGCTTTGTTACTTTTAAAGCACTTTGTTTTTGCACTTGCATCTATAATGAACATTTACTGCCTCAAACATTGCCCATTCTTCACTGACGAGACACAGACGATTAGGAGATTTAGGTTCTTATGCAATGAATGGGAAACATGTCCTTCATAACTAAAATAAAATGCATCTCTCTTTAGTGCCTGGACTTAAAATTGAAGAAATTACCTTTATTCTCTACCTCCTCATCCTCCTCTTTAGCCCGGCTCCTGGTTGAATGAATCATATAGTCATTAATCAGCCTGTATCAATGGAAGCTCAGAGAAGTTTGCTGAGGCTAAATTTAGGTCATCCATCAACCGCTTCGGATGTTTCATAATAAAAAGCTACATACATTTTTCTTCTGCTGGCCTTGTCAGAGCCTGATCGGATCTCTTTGTAGAGTTTGGTCCACCCCTAACTGATTAGCCTGCTGAGCGGTGTTGACAGAATAATCGGCTGCTTGGTGTAGATGCTATCGCATTGTGATAGATACCCCCGGTTCTTCAATTAGACGCAAGGAGACGGAAAGTACAACACGGAGCTACGCTTCAATCATCATCCGTTCACTCTAATTGGTGAAACTGTAGCAGATATACCAACCAAAACCCAGAGAACCAGACCTTTAATACCTTCATCAGGCAGAACCAAAAAAGGTCACAAGAAATCATGAGGTCCAATTTTGGAAGCTGGCACAGTCTACTTCTCTTTCTGTCTCTGGCCACACCTCCCATTGGTCTTTGAATGCTAGTAACAAACAGATAAAACCGTGAGTGCTACATTGGCGAAAGATGGCCTGATATGGCACACTCCTGCTCTTCTAAGTGCCATTAATCTCTCTGATGCCTGCAGATTCATGTCTCTCCTCCACACACACTTCTCCGTCACTGATTTGATTGAACCTTTCTTTTACCACAAAGACCAATATAGGTCAACAGGTCACAGTCACAAGGGAGACACAGGAAATGAATGGGGTTTCAGTTAACAGACATGGTCCTTCTTGGTGCGTTCACATGATTGTAGAAAGATTAAGCTATTAGCTGTGTTACAGGAATTATGTGATACTGATTTGTAAATAATCGTGTAATTTCAACAGCCGATAATTAGACTACTTTCCACGACTCTATATGTAATTGGGTTCTTTGAGGACCTTACTATTGCCTGATATCTTTGCTAAGAATCATTATTGCCGCTAAGGTAATCAAGCAGGCTCTATCAACAGAAAAATGTGAGTTTGAGTTTTGTACAGTGTGTGTCTGATGGTGGGCAGCAGGGCACAAACATAATACAACACGTGACTAGTCGCCTGTTTTTTTGTGCATATTTTGCACATGGATATAAAAAAAATTGATCATTGGATCATTGCACGTTCACATGGTCAAATGTATAAAAAATTATGTCATTGTATCATCTGTGTCAGTGTCATCACACCTTATTAGAGATGTTACAGATACTTGTGAACATGTGGACTTTTCTGTAAGGCATAGTCTGAATTAAATTCCATATCCTAAACCATAATGCCAACTAAAATCCCATTTCAACAATCATAAGTTACCAAGAGACATAAATAAATCCATAAATATATGTAAATAAATTGCCTAATCAAGCTTAAATTCCACTTTGCCTTATGTTTTTATGGTCTAGATACATTTTACTTAGATAAATCCATAGCAGTCAAAATCTGTTAGGAAGTTGGACTAAGAGGAAAAATATCAAACTGGACCCCTTTTCTCAAGCCAAAGCAAGTCAACTTTTCAGCAGTCAGCTTTAGTCAAAGCTCGAATTTTAGTTTAATTACTATGCTCAACTGCTCAACCCACAACTCTATGCACACAGAATGGCAGTGATATGGTCTTTCCTGTCCATAGGGGGCAGTGATTTACCATGAGTCTCCAGAGGGTCATAAAAAAGGGAGACTTAACATTCCCTAATGGCTCATGCAAAAAAAGTCTTGTTCAAATTAGTCGCCTATTTCTTCTGAGATAGCAGCCCCCAACCTACCGTGCCACTCACTAAAAACCTCAAAGAACCATCATTTGGTGGTACAAGCAGCATAATTGCGCGTGGAGGAAAGGTGTGTGTGTGTGTGTGTGTGTGTGTGGAGGTGGTAATTTCAACATGCTAATGGCTGGCTTCACGCTGAATTTGATGAGGGGTACCTCCATGTATTACCCATCATGCATATTCACGATCGCTTGCATTGAATGGCCTTTGTCTCAAACTTCATAAAGGGGCTGAGCAGGCGGCATGCTATGCGCAATGACAATATTTATGCAAGTAAATTTCTTTCAAACGATGCAGTGCGGCAAGCTGACAGCATTATAGCTCACCTCTCATGCTATCATCGAATGCTACATTTTCCTCCTTTCTCATCTCCTTAACTAAGCTGTCGTGGCACGTCAACGAGGGGCTTCACGTAGTGCCATTTGTTCGCAATGAACAAAGTGCTGGCGCGTGATGAATAGGTGGCGAGTTTGAGAATGGTTTAAATATAGAGAGGGAAGGATGGGAATTCTTCATCTTGTAGACAACACCAAAAAGGAATGGAGGCTGAAGCGGAGGGATTGATCATGCTGCTGGTTGGTAATTCCTGCAGCTCTGTCATGAATCAGTGTCACTGGGGGTGATTACTGACATTACGGAAATGAGAGCAAAATGAAACAGAAGAGACAGGCTCGCATCTAAATTGGGAAAAGGCCTCAACCACACCTCCCCGCACCCCAATGCGATTTGGAGAACGAAGGCATAAAAAGAGAAATAAAATATCTGAGCTTGTGTGTGTATGTATGTGTTTGAGTTGAGTAATTTGTACATCCTCAGTGAGGACATTTTACTGTCCTTCCCTAAAAAACGCATGGCTTTCACCTTTTAGCTTCGGAGGTTTTTACCGTAATACAGTAATCAAGACATCACTAGAAGTGCTCATGACTACAGTATCAATGAAATGTGAGTGAGTGTGTGTGTGTGTGTGAGAGAGAGAGAGAGAGGGAGAGAGAAAAAGAGAGAGAGAAATGGAAAGCAGGACACAGGACAATGTGAACTGGGAAGGGCATTCAAAATGAGGCATTTTACCCAGCATCCCCTGGGAAGGGAATGACTTCCCCAAAGTGAAGTGCCATTCTGGCATGCACACTCATGAGCCAGTCAGGATTAGTGTGCAGGTACAGATAAAACGAGCGGGCGGAAGGACAGACATTGAGTGGGTGTGAATGCAGTGCATATGCTTGAGAGACTGCATGTGCAGTTTGGCTTCATCACATTACTCCCATTATATGGGGGTGTCACCACGAGGGAACTGGTAGGGGCGCACAAGGGGAATATGGATGCTAATTAAAACATCTGTATTCATTAAAACACCTTTCTACATTCTTCTGAAGACATGATATAAAAAACCTTTATGATGCTGTCACCTTAGTTTTATAATTACGTGTTTGATATCACGTCACAAACAGCAGGCTGGTTTGCATCGGTCTAAAACAGTAACATTCACAGTAAGACACAGGTTTTCTGCATTAATCATTAATTGTGAAATTAACAAAGTCAGAATAGTTTGATATGAAATTCTACAAAAACTTTTCTTTACAGTAGTGGTAAAATACCTGGAAGTTGCAATATCTTGTTATCCAAAATGACCAATGAATTTACAAGTGCTTTCTGAATCTGTTGAAAGTGATATTGGTAAAATATTGGTAAATTCAATGTTTTTGTTACTGTTGTGTTGCTCTGTGTGTACTTCACTTCAGTTAATGGATTATTATACACCAAAACATTCATAAAAGAGTCAAGGGCTTGGACAGACGCTGAGTGGGTGTTAATGTAGGGCATATGCTGGAGAAACCACCTACCCTGGTCACTTTCATCACATCAACTGTGTGTCACATGTGGAGGAACTGGAAGGGGACTAATTAAAACACATTTATTTGTCAAAACATCTTTCTGTATTTATGTCTTTAAGGTGAAATGTCTTTTAGTTGCTGTTTTTCTTCATGCTTCTTCCCTTTTTGTACCTTCCTGCCAGGAATGGATTAACACTAGCAAAAAGCCTATCTCAAAACCATCATTAAAAGATTCTCTCAGGCATCTTTTTTTTAAAATCATTTTCTAGCTTTTCAAGTCTAGGGTTTTTATTGCTAGCACCATGAACAATGCTTACCTAAAACATTTATTTTAAAGGATACGTAAGTTACGATTTGATACGTTTGAATAGGACGATAATTACGATTGAAGCTAAAGGAATTTTGCCAGAATAAATAGACTGATCTTGCACAGCTAATTGCAGTGATAGCTGCAGAAAAGCCATGCATAAAGTAAGGTTACTTCTATTTTCATGTGCAGCTGATGTTGCTATTTCAGGCACAGTAGATATTCATTTCTTCAAAAAATGAAACGAAAGTGGTAGGACTTCCAACAAAGTTGCAGTCCTCAAACATTTCTTGCTTAAAACACAGGTTACACAGGCTACTGTGCTAAAAGGTAATGCAGTGGCCTTTCCAGCAGTGAGTTTTGCCTGAAAACCTGTGTTATATTGACTTCTGTGGTACTCTGTAATGTATATCTACCTTTAGTGTGGAGTTCGTAAATACTACGCCAGTGAAGGCAAAATCAGGACTATGCAGACAGACTATGACCCATGACGGATGGAAACCATGGAGTTTGTCAGGGAGAGAAAAGTGGAAAGTTCTGAACTGATTGAGTCAGTCTCCCAATTTAAATCCAATCAAGCATGCATTTCACATGCTGAAAAGGAGATTGAAGTCAGAAGCCCTTGAAAACAAACAAAAGCAGAAAATGGCTGCAGCAAAGACTTGGCAGAACATGCCACGCGGAGATAATGGGGAAATGGTGATGTCAGCTGGTTGCAGGCTCACTGCTGTTATTGTGTGCGAAGAATTGGCAAAACAATACATTTATACAGCATGTAATGTTAGGTTATTCCAATTTAGTCTAACTCATATGTTTTCTTTATTGTAATTCATTTAGCACTTTTTTAGCCATTTATATGTCAAATTAAGTTGAACCTAATGTTATGTTTGAGCAGAATGGGTCTTTGAAGGGGGTAAGGGGGCTTGTCCCGGCCTGCTGTGTGTCTCAGATCGGACGCAGAGTGTGGAAGTAACATATTTCTGCAACAGGTGTGGAGAGAAAGGGAAGGCGATGAGCACCTCATATTTATACAGATACCATCTGCTTAAAACTGACACTCCATACATAAAAAATGCAAAATAAGACTCTCTAGAAAATAAGCTCCATAGTTAAGCTCAAGGTTAAAGAGGTAGACACGTGCCACATGGAGCCGGCGAGGTTTAATATTAATGATCATGGCTCTGGCGCCCTTTAGGATGTAATGAGTGTGACTTTGTCAAGATTGCATCATTCAAACGAAAGGGACAAAAGTAGCGCTGGATTAAAACAGATGAGGAAAAAGGCTCCTGTTAAGATATTTGAAAGGGCTTATTAAATTTTGATCACCTTTTACAGGAAATTTTTGCTTGGATCTTACCAGTGCATGCTTCAAAGGGGTTTATCTGGACATACTGCAGGTGTGTGGCGATAAGAGTGATACTGGGCTCAGCACATAGTCTTTTTTGTTTCCAGAGGCTTTTGTATGTTACACCATGTTGTTTTCTGTTGTGCTTTCTTTTAGGCATGTCAGTGTAAAGTGTATATATTTGTGTGGATGAGTATGTGTGTGAGGGTTGTGGGCCTAAATGAAGTGCCAGGTGCCTTGTGTTTGTGTGTGTGTGTGTGTGTGTGTGTGTGTGTATGCTGTCAGTTGGAGCTCTGAGGCGTGTCTCAGGTAAAGCTAAAACTCTGGCAGACACACGACCGCATTATCATAAAAAGCGGAGCCCGGCAGACATGCCACAGGAGACAGCACTGCTGCAGGTAACAGCCCCACACCAGTCTGCTGTTGTGACAAACACAATCTGTGAGCTATAGAGAAAGACAGCTAGTGTCTCTGGCAGTTAAACCGATGCTATAGCATATTCAAGTGCAGTAGAGTAGATGAGTTCGCATTTTGATTGCACACCATTATAAATAAGAAATGCTCCATGCTTACTTCCATACTGCATTATCCTCCATTTTTCTATCAGTTTTCTTTTCCTCTGAGGTCCACTTCATGTA
Source organism: Ladigesia roloffi (assembly GCA_037577295.1). Lineage (NCBI taxonomy): Eukaryota > Metazoa > Chordata > Actinopteri > Characiformes > Alestidae > Ladigesia > Ladigesia roloffi. Next base: position 6,154,048 of record JBBKCR010000034.1, on the reverse strand, counting down.
GAATGGTTAGTCGTCATTCTTTTTTAAATGACCATTTTCCAATCTTCCTTCACCCAAATGCTATAATGTAAATGATCTCTGTTATGATTGGTTGTCTTGAATTGTTCCTCAGACTAGGCTGAAAATACAGCAGGGCAGAACTATTGCAGGCTAAATAGACAAATGTGATTAAATGCACTGGATTTTGTGACATCACAGACACAATTTATTCAAAACAAGCTGTTTTTGCAACTTCATATTCACAAATGAACTGTATGAACTCCATAATTGGAAACTTCAGCAGTGTTTATCTACTACGTCCAGTGTTGTTATCCAGCATCTTTGATAGGGGCTCTTCGAGTGCAATACATAAGGGTTAAATGTATTGTGGCTAAGAGTATTTTTATGTACACTGCCATGGGGTTCTTAACTGCTCTTCATAGTTTAGAGTTATTTTGAAGCAACATGTCTTTGCAACAACTGTCAAAGCTGGAGCTCTACAATTCAGTTTGCTGTTAAGGATATAACATTGAGCACAACAGAGTAATTCTATACAGCTCTCTTAAGGTTAATGGATGCCTTAGTGATTTAGACCAAAAGCCCCTTCAGTGAAATTTAATACAAGTGGCCAAATATGCAGGAGGACGTTTAGGTTGATTATCAAGTATCTGTTATGTGCATTCCTTAATCACCAGACAAATAATTCATTATTAACAGTATCGGTGTTTGCAAACCTCAGTCTGGTCTGTTGTTATTCATTTTCAGAAAATGTGTGGAAATTCCATGCTTATTCCATACAGTCACCACGTTTGTGTTGTGTTTTCTTGTCACTTCTCACTCGCTGTGTATTCTCTGCACTGTTTAAAGTCATCAAAGGCGTTCAGATTGAGCAGATGGCAACAGTGTTCCATCTGTAGGAAGAAGCCCTGCTTAATGTTTGTGTCATTGTATAGCTCACAGCCCACACTAGCAGAGAGTGGGCAGGAGCAGCTGAACACTTCACACGAAACACGTCTCCTCTGTGCATAATTCGCTAGCAATCATTCAGTGTTAGTCAGTTTACATAATGCCACATAGAATAAATTTTATTTCGTGGAGTAAAGGTTGAGTGCATTAACATTTTCACTGCGATTTCCGAATTTTTCAACACAAGTTTGAAAAGACGAAAAAAAAAAAAAAAAACCCCGAAAAAATATACACCAAAGCTCTGTGGTATCAGGATGACTCATCTGTGACCTTTAACCCGAAACAGAATCATGAACCCCTGGCCAGTCTTACTAGCCTCATTTTGCTTGCTGAACTTCTCTCCTTTTTAATCCCCAGACATTTTAAACAGAAAGTTAAAAGCCTTTTTAAGCCTCATTTGTCTGCCTAACGGTAGGTTCGAATTTTCTCATTGTGTTAAAAGGCCTGTATCCTACTTTTACCAGTGCTAGACTTATGATTTTGTAGTGTTTTATTATTTAAAAAAGTCAAGACCCATTTGACATTCCTTTTGTGCTGCACAACTGAAATTTGTATTTATTTTTTGAATATTGGATAAAATGAAGAAATATATATTTTTTATTTGATACATATACACTTCCAAAATATACAGTTCATTTCACAGTAAGGAAGCTAAGCTGCAAAGCAATAAATTGCCAGTAACAAATACATCCTGTTAATTAAAGGATAAAGAGAGGCTGAATGTGTTCATATAAAATGAACTGGTCAATTAAAAATGAAATTATCATATAAAAATAAATGAATGACTTTTCTGGTACGTAAAGCAAAAAATGTCATAAGTGGATCTTGGTGGAGCAAAAAAAAATGCAAGAATAATATATGATATTGGCCTTTGAGCCAAATTAACAGCTGTCAACTCGTTCGTTCATAAGAAGGCTGTTTTGGTACGGCCTGCATTTAAAGAAGAAGCTCCAATCATATGTTATAATTATGAATAAACAGCCCGCTAAACGTCCAAGGTCATCTGTTGGAGGCATAATTTCCTTAGCCGCACCCCACTGAAAGATGCAGGGTCTTCTCAGTAACGTGGATGAAAATGTGCACAGTAAATGGGTTCTTGACATGGATGGCATTCCCATCATTCTCAAAAGCCAGCTGCCCATTTGAGGGAAGGTCACATGTCCGTGATGTGATTGATGGCACTGGTAAACCTCTCACCCTTCTTTCAGCACATCACTCATGTCTGCCACTTCTGGAGAAAATGCCTAGACTTCTTAATACGAACTCACTAGGATGGGATTAATGTAAAAGAGATGAATAATGAAGTGTTATTGTACTTCATTTTATTCAATCAAGTCAATGTTTTTTGGTAAGAAATTTTAATATGTGAAAATATTCAAAAGAGTAGCTGCTATAGGGAACCCCCTGGGCTTTCTTTCCACAGTCTGCACCTGGGCTTCCTTTCCGCAGTCTGCAGGCATAAAGCCTAGTTCTCAATCTTAAGCCATTGTAAACTACAGAACACGTACACAAATACAAACTTTTTGCTTGGTTTACTCTGTTTCAGAAACAGCCAAATTATGAGCATGTCATTGTATGGGAATGTTTCCTGCATAAGCATTTTAATTAGCTTTCTAAGGATCCTATAATTCTACTATGCAATAATGCTGTTAGCACCCTTATGGGATTTGCAGGATTAATAAGTATTGGTGGTGTTGTAGAAGCTATACACAGGCCGTATTCATTTGGAGCTTGTTACACTTATATTTGAAGCTCATAATTGCTGTAACAGAATAACAGAATGGCTGTTGTGAATACGTTCTTTTAGAGGCAATAACATAGGATGATGTATAAAAGTGGAGGGAGGAGCACACAGGTGGGGTACATCTTATGTAGACATTGTAATTTGAAGGAGATTAGCAACTGCAAGGTGGTGGTAGGTGAGAGCGTTGCGAGACAGCATAGGATGGTGGTCT
>JBBKCR010000034.1:6121579-6151048 GCA_037577295.1 Ladigesia roloffi | reverse complement strand
TCATGTGACGATAACGAAACGAAATCTATAATGTATTTTGGTTGACGAATAAGAACGAGACTAAATGTGGTTTACAAAATAAAAACTGTGCTAAAGTGTCTCTTCATTTTCCTTGACTAAAACGAGACGAGACGTTATGTATCTAGAAAGAACAAAAATTTTGGGACACCATTTTTCTAGATTTTCCTCCTTGAAAATTGGGTGCGTCTTATATTCCGGAGTGTCTTATAGGCCGAAAAATACGGTAACTTTATCAATTTGAAGTAACACTCCTTCTAAGGGGACAAGCGGAATTGCATAACCTAACCACTGGAACCCCTCACCGCAGGGGTCGAACTTTTGAATTGGTGCTTTGGTGAATGCGGCACATGCACTCGCCCACTTTTGAAAAACATGGTGAGGGATGAATCATCTGACCGTTTTCCATTCCGCAAACCAGTAAACCAGTGGCTGTAGACTACCGGATTACTATGATGACAGTGGACATGCCAGCATTGACCTAAGTAACATATCACACATATCGTACCACGTTTTCAAGCATCACTCTCACTGATGTCTTTCCTTCAGATCTAAATTCACTTTAGTCACTGCTCCTGTTGAAACACTGGCCACCCGAGCAAACTTTTATTAAGCCAACAAACAGCTTTTCTAAAAAAAGCATTTTACCTCCGTGCAAGGTGGGTTACCCCTGTTTTCTCTATTTATTCTACACAATCAAGACATTTCATTATCAAGACATGATTAGCACATTAACATGCTCGTCATTTTCTTCCTTGCTCGCTATTTTTTTTCTTTGTCTCCACAGGTTTCTTTCTCATTTGCAATCTTTTTCTCTGGACACTGCCATCCGTCTCTCTTTTCTTTAAGACGGGGGCGGTGTTACTGTTGTTGAGGGGAACCTAGGTGATAGTAGAAGGTGTAAAAGGTGCTGGTACGTTTGTAATGCTCACTGATTGCTCACTGTCTCGCCTCATTTCGCCAGCCCGTTTGGAAGGTTTAAAGTAAACAGTGAAGAAGAAGAAGAGGACGCCCTCACCTTATCTTCAGCTATGTGGTTCTCCTGGGGAGTGTTGCTGAACTCTGGAATTGGAGAAGGTAACACTTTCAGGCACTATCTACTAATTGTCCTTTCTTCTCAAACTGAAAAGCTACTGTGCAATCTGGCAGCTACACAGGTTTTAATGCGTAATCCAAAGCAATGAAGACAAAGGCAGCGTGCTAATGTATGAAATGGGTCACAAACTTGCATCTCCACATGAGAACCAAATCCCAGAAAAGCAGGTTATTATGAGGCTGTGTAATCAATCAGAATAATCAATCAGACATTTAGCCAGAACATTAGCTGCATTAAATTGCCTTGTTTGTTTAATAATGAGCATGCCCTGGGGAATTTGGGAAAAGAAAAGAAAACAAACAAAAAAAGCAACAGGCTTGGCAGACCACAGGAATTCAAAATAGCAGGATAACAATAAATGCTAAATTGTTTGTCACAGTTTAAAAGAAAGAGAAGAATACACCAGTATGACTTCAGGTGTATGTCCGCGGAATTGTTTCACTTGTCTGTATTCATGATGTGACCGCCAGCAGGGTTGAACATCTAATCTCATCAGTTTCAGACAGACGCCTAAAAACCGAATGGACATGCAGCTAGACAGCGACCCAGTAAATACGACAGAAGCAGTTCTATGTTTTTCAGGGCCAAAAGTAGAATGTTTCTGACTGGATGTGTCAGTTACGCTACCTGAATTTGTCTCTGGAAATCAATTTTAAGATCCTTGTCTGGGTATTTGCACTAAAAGTAATCAGACTAAATTGTGCAAGCTTGTCTTTTTGGCCGGTAGTATAGAGATATTTAAAATCCTCACATTTTGTTTGTGCTCTGCCTGTTCATAGGTGCCCCGCGCAGCTTCTCAGCGAGAATCCTAGGCATGGTGTGGGCCGGCTTTGCTATGATCATCGTAGCATCCTATACTGCCAACCTGGCTGCCTTCTTGGTGCTGGACCGGCCTGAGGAGCGCATCACCGGCATCAATGACCCAAGGGTATGTTCCTCATCCCGCTAGCAGAATACACCTGCTACAGAGAATCCCTAAACCAGTGAATTTGATCCATTAAAATCTCTACCTTGATCAGTTGTTGTCATGCATCTCACGCACTATGAGATAATGGACAAAAGTATTGGGACGCCATTATAGAAACTGGGGTTTTAATGAAATTGCACTCTGTTCCATAGACTTTAATATAGATGTGGTCCACATTTACAGCTATAACAGCCTCCACTCTACTTGAAAGGCTTTCAGAGTTTTTGGAAATGTATATGTATTCATTATGTGGAGCATTCATGTGGTCAGACACAGATGATGCTCTAGATCACAATATCTGTTCCAGTTTATCCCAAAGAATGGGGCTGTCGTTAGGGCTATGTGTGGTCAGGCAAGTTTCCTCCATAATTAACTCCCCCAGCCACGCATTTAAGGAGCTGCTTTGTGTACTGGAACATCGTCATGCTGGAATAGAAAAGGTTCTTCCACAAACTGGAGTTAAGGGGCCACCTGAATTCAATAATTTGGAGGTCCCAATACTTTTGTCAGTGTGTGTTTATCTTCATTAACTCAATGAAAGGCTCAAAACTGGGCAAACCCTTGCTTATTTGTTGGCAGCTGAGAAACCCATCAGACAAGTTCATCTATGCCACAGTGAAGCAGAGCTCGGTGGACATCTACTTCCGGCGTCAAGTTGAGCTGAGCACCATGTATCGGCACATGGAGAAGCACAACTACGAGAGCGCCGCTGAGGCCATCCAGGCCGTTCGGGACAAGTAAGCGGCGGGCCTGGCTGCTTGATCAGTCAAGGAGTTATTTGCCTCTGGGTCTCAGGTGTTTTCTATCATCACACAATCTACTTATGTTTCTCTCACTCACGTGAAATGTAATGTTGAGAACAGAAATACAGTTTTCTAGGTCTGGAAATCTCTTAGGGAATCCAATGGGGGACAAATGTCCGCTTGTCCGGCATTGGATTCCATCGGGGGAATGCAGTTATGGTAGTATTTAAAGACGCACAAATGGGTGTGCCATGAGTGTGTTGTTACTCACTGTACTGTTGCAACGTAACCCCCCACCCTTCCCCTCCTGCTCCCTCAACCCCTCCCCCCCCAACAGCAAGCTGCATGCTTTCATCTGGGACTCTGCGGTGCTGGAGTTTGAAGCCTCGCAGAAGTGCGACCTGGTGACCACGGGAGAGCTGTTTTTCCGTTCGGGCTTTGGCATAGGCATGCGCAAGGACAGCCCCTGGAAACAGAATGTGTCCCTGGCTATTCTCAGGTCTGTCCCAGCCGAAGCAGCAATACTCTTCGCTTATGTATCTTTTGTTTTTTTTTTTGTTGTTTTTTTTATATTCCGTTTTCTTAGATCTCATCATCCGAGACACTGCTCTTACTCATCTCTCTCTGTATTTCCCTTCTCCCACCCCCTGCTCTGATGTCTGTTCGTATGTGTGGTCTATGTGTGTGTGTGTGTGTGTGTATGTATGTATGTATGTGTCTGTGTATGTGTGTTTGTGTCTGCGATCTTATGGGAATGAACGAACCATCTGCCCGATGCTTTGTAATAATATTTGACTTCTCGCTCCCCCCTACATCCTGCAGTTCCCATGAGAATGGCTTCATGGAGGACCTGGATAAAACCTGGGTGAGATACCAGGAGTGTGACTCAAGGAGCAATGCCCCAGCCACACTCACCTTTGAGAACATGGCAGGTATGGTCCGCTCTCGGGTGCAGATAGTCTAAAAGAGATTGGACAAAAACTGCAGTTGTAAGGTACTGTAGCCTTTTTTTGTCCAATACCTTTTGCGTTGTTGTTTTCATTTTCTTCGCTAATCATGCTAATATGTGTTACTAAGCTCAGCTTGACATCTGTGTAGCTTACACAGTTTTGCATAGCGTATCAGTGTTGGGAGGAGACCTCAGACTGTTGCAGGTTTGTTTTGGCCTTACAAATGGCCTCAAATGAGTAAATTCTTGCCACCTAAACGTCCCTTGAAAATTCGAGCAGATCTTTTCCTCGTTCTCACAAGTTACTTAGAGGTATATAGATTCGGTCGGACGTTAACACACACGACAGGGTGCAAAAAAGCCTCCTCTGAGGGTCCATCAGTGAACCTTCTGCAGTTTCTTTACCGTTCCCATGATGCCGTGCATCTCTCGCTCTGTCAGGTGTCTTCATGCTGGTTGCTGGAGGCATTGCGGCAGGCATCTTCCTCATCTTCATCGAGATCGCATACAAACGCCACAAAGACGCCCGCAGGAAGCAGATGCAGCTAGCCTTTGCGGCCGTCAACGTGTGGAGGAAGAACCTGCAGGTAAGGAAGCTCCTCCACATGGGAGTAACGGCAATCCTAACAATGAGACTCCCCCCACACAGACTTCAGAACGGAGCTACTCGGGATCTTTTAGAGCCCGGGTGTATTTACTTCATTCTGAGCTTCTCTCCTTGCTGATTTCGAGACCTCCAGTCGATGCCCATGGTCTCTTGGCAGTACTGCTACTCGTTTTCGGTTCTCTATTAGACCAAGTGACTTTAAGGTAATCCCCAGGGATGGTTTGGGACAGACTAGTCAAGTCCAACTGGGCCCCTGTCTCTTGTCTGTCCCAACAGGACAATAAGGAGTGTTCTGGGAGTCAAGTTGCGGGCACAGCTGGGACTCCATCTTTAGTACGTAAACCCAAGCTGCTCCATTCCGTCGCTCTCATCCTTGCTCCACAAATTGAGCTTTTTATTTTTATTTTTTATGTTTTTAATTAGCCAGTTTGCTGACTACATCTGTCCAAAATTTTAAAGCTGGGAAAAAGCTGGCTAGAAGGAAGTATGACCCTAAACTAGAGTGGAGTTTTAGAGCGCAGCCCGAAGATAATCGAATGTGCAGAGTTTTAAAATGGAGTCCTTAGCCGTGCTAGTGACCTTTGAGCTAGCTCCAGAGCTTGAGCTGCAGCATTAGCGTCAGAACGGCAGGGACAGACAGACACAAATCAAACACGATTCACTGTGTGTCCGTTCAGTGACCGAGATCTCAGAAGCTCTGTTTCGTAGCCAGGCTGTGCTCCAGGCTAATCCAGCACAAACAGCTCTTGCTCCAGCCCTACTTGCCTCCAGTTCTCGCTCAGGCTTGATTTGCCCTTGTGCCCCATGGCTTCTGCCTTTGAAGCGCCGGGACACCTCCCCAGCAGGGCTGTGGTGTTTTGGGCGGGTGGGTGAGGGTGGGCACAAGGCACTGTGAGACTGTGATGTCTGTGCGGAGGTGGGCCGGCCTCATGCTGGTGCTTTGTACACACTGACAAAAAGGTCAGTGTCCAATAGACAGTAGTGCCACAGAAAGGTAAGATCACAGTCTCTCGTCTGTGTCGGCAAATCAATGTCCTGAGACAGTCTGCCATCCACCACACACACACACTTTTCCACAAAATTTGCCATGTGTGTATATATCTGTTTTCGTGAATGTGAATGCTGGCTCACACAAGAGACCGCTGCATGTTGGCTCCTGCTAAGAAAGGAGCAATAAAACCGAATGCCGGCGGTTACCCAACGAAGTTCATAATGTAAAATGGATACGTTTATAGATAATGCAATACGTTAGGCTCCAAACCCAATGTGGATAAAACTCCCACTCCGTTCTTAGCAGGATTTCACACATGTTTCTCAGGCATTTTTTGAGAGCTTGTGTGTCAGCCTCCCATGGTATATGTTCCCGATGTATGTGTGTATGTTTGTGTGTGTGTATGTGTGTGTATGTATACACATAAATGTCCATATGCCAATGTCCACATCGTGTGCAGCACCGTAGGTAATTCATGTAACAGGTGTGTTGCACTTTCGAACAACTTGCTGGTGGTCTGGTGGGTAGGATACTTGCCTCTGGACCAGGAGGTCATGGGTTCGAATCCTACCCTTAGAAAACCACAACTGGGTTCCAGAGCAGGACCCTAAAACCCAAGGAGACTGCCCCCTGTAGTTAGGGAATGGAAGTCGCTCTGGCAAAAAAGCATCTGTTAAGCATCTAAATGTAAACGTACACATTTCAGCTTTGACAGCCAGAACGAAGCTCCTTTGGCTTTAAAAAAAAAAAACGAGATGTGCAGCCAGTACCGCACATGGCTGCGGAGTCTCTGGATGGCTGTTTCTTGGAGCAGAAGTTATTCTCAAGTGCACCGCCTGGAGGGAAACAAAGACAACAAAAGGGACGAAACACAGTAATGCTAGAGAATGAGATGAACTGTGAACTCGAACTCACCCGGCGATGTGCAGTGTTGAGCTTGCGGCCCGTCGCACATGTCTCAGTGTGGCAATGCTCTCCGTGGGTCCACGCATGTCAGTGTACACCTACGACTCCATGCTGCTTTATTCATAGGTGCGCAATAGTCCAAATACACCAAGAGTTAATGAAAAAGGCCGAGACCAGCTGTCTCATCCAAGAAGCAATCTAGCAAACCTATATCCTTGTTCCCCTTTTTCCATTTTGGCCATTGTAGCTAGAAATGATAGAGATCTTTGTTTTCCTTTTCCATATGTACATTATTTTTCCAATCTGTTTCACTTGAATGAGCATAATTACAGTGATGTGTGTGTGTGTGTAGTTACCATCACTGACCTCTTGCTCATTCAATGCTAAATCATTCCAGTTCCATTCACTTGATGCTTACAGGGATTGATTGAGTAAAATTTTGTGCTTAGATAGTCTTGGAAAATCCCCATTCAGGGCATTTGAGTCCAAGACGATGACCAAAAATGATAAACTGTTTTTGGAATTGGTAAAATTCAGGGCCATATAAGGACACCCAGACCACATCGACAGATTTTTCCCAAAGTTCAGTGCGGTTATAGGTCAGCTGATTATGCTTCGCTGCACTGTTATGTTCCTCTTGTTCGCTGCCACACACCTTCTGCATGTAAGAAGAAATTCACACCACATTTAGGAACCCTTCCCATGTGTGTGGGGTGAATTTCCCGTTATACCTGAAACACAGTATAACGTTTTTAAAGTGTTTTTTTGTATATAATTAACCATGTACTCAGCCTTCTGTTATTATCCTCTGCTCTGTTCTGGCATTTTATTGGTTGTTCTCTTCGCCCCTTTACTAGTGTTGTTCTGTATGTGATATTTGAGATGTGCTTGGCTTAATCAATGTCATTATTTTCCTCAGCAAGCTCATTTTTCGCTCTCCCTCTGCTTTTGCTTATGGATCTTAAAGTCTTTAACGATCTTTAAAGCAAGTGGATAAATATTCATTTATTTTTCTTTTCTCCTCCCCTATGCAGCCCTCTTCCTCTGTAGAGACTCAGGATGTAAGAATACCTTAATATGAGCTTTTCTCACACAAACACACTCAGTCTTGTGCTGTAACCCTCGTGGCATAATGTAGAGGCCAGAGAGTAGACGGGGTGGGGGAGGGGTGGGGGTCTTTGATGGACGGAGAGTGGGATGGGACAAAGGAGTCATATGACTTTGTACTTACACTCCATATGGTGGGTAGATTATATCACGGGCAAGTGGTACAAATACAGAGAAGTCAAAGATGATACACATGCAAAGAATCCTTGGGAGCGAAGGAAAGGGGCTGGTGGGTGGGTCAATAGTCAGAGAGGGTCCAAGAATATACTCCTAATAACTCCTCTCTATCATATTCCCCACGGATATCACTGGAACAGGAACATTTCTAGGTGGTACCATCCCACCTAATGACTGCTTGACTATCCATATAGCCTTCAACTCTTCTCCCCCCACATCTATACAGTACCATAGTGCATAGAGTGCCTAGTCTGGGTCGTGGGAGGGTGGGTTATGGCAGGCTGAAATGGTTTCGGCCAGAGGACATGAATAATTATTCTACGTATATTTATTTTAGGATAGGAAAAGTGGTAGAGCAGAGTCCGACCCCAAAAAGAAACCCTCTTTTAGGTCCATCAGTACCAACCTGGCCTCCAGCATCAAGAGACGTAGGTCCTCCAAAGACACGGTAAGGAAGATTAAGGAATGGCATCTCCTCCTTCTCTAAGTCTATCGCTCTTTCTTTCTTACTCTCTCTCTATTTCCCTCTCTCTCTCTCTGTCTGTTTCTCTTCGTCCTATTCTCTCTTTCTCCTCTATTTTCCTCTGTCTTAAATGCCATCTCATGTCCTATCTGAGAAAGTTCCATCCCACTCGGGTTACTCCTTCCATTCCTACCCATGGCGCCTTGGCCGTGGCCACGTGTCTGTCAGTCAGCCATTCGGTCACCATCCTGACCCCATCTGATAGATTTTGCCCCTACAAGGACAACAGGAAGGATTTAGGACCACCACAGACCACACACACCACAGATAAACGGGAGGGGCGGTGGGCGATGCATCGTGGTTCGAGGTGCGGTGTAGAAAGGGTGTGATCCAAAAGAGGAGGGGGGCAACGCAAGGCGCCTGATTTTTTTGGGCTGCTTCTCTCCCATGTTGCTAGTCTTGGATGTAGTGTGATGTCAGTGCAGTGTATTTTTATTGGTGGGTTATGGTTGTGTGTGTGTGTGTGTATTTGTGTGTGTGTGTGTGTGTGTGTGTGTGTGTGTTTGTCTTTCTTGCCTGACCTAGTGTGAGTGAACTTGAGCTTCTTTGACCTATTTGTTCCTGCATTATTTCGTGCTCCCCCTCCCCCAATGAAGGCATGCTTAATTGTGTTGTGGCATCTGATGAGCCTGTTACCATGGCAACTAACTTTTTTTTTTTTCTCAAATCGATTGATTTATGTTTGTGTTACGTTAACCGGCACACCTTCTCTTACAGGTTTCATGCAACAGATGTTTTTTTTTGTTGTTGTTGTTTCCATATATATGTTCCTCTAGAGCATCTAGACATCATCTGCATAGCAGGCCTTGATAAGAACGTAATATATATATATCTATAAAAAATGCTGTAAAGATGGAGATTTTCTTTTGGCTTGTTTTAACGCAGGAGAATAAATTTCCCATTTTGTCCGCAGCCTGACCCTGGCCTCGGACTCAGCGAAGGTTCGGGGTCTTTTGTCATATTCCTTTTTTTTTTCTTCCATTACCATTCTTTATCTTTCTTTTCCTTTGACGAGATCCACTCATCTGCATAGACTCTGTTAATTTACTAACAGCACAGATTGGAGTTTCCATGGTTATTTTCTCTTCCAGTCGTGTCTCTTTGTCTCCTGTTCGTCACTCTCTGGGTCCAAACAGTCGTACGCTAAAAGGTTCTTAGTGAGACCTGAGCAGGATATCAGATGTTCTTCTAAAGAAACCGAATGGGAACCACACAATTTTTTTGGTGTTGTAGGGTTTTTTTTTTTTTTTTTTTGGTTTGCATTTTCCAGGAAGAACATCCAATTTCGAGGAACCCTAAAAAAATATTTTGGGGGGTTTTATTTACAAAACAGCCGTTTTTTGAGTTTATATTTTGCACGTGTCTTTGTTTAGTAACTACGCCTTGTTTAAGGTTCTCATCTAAATTTAGGCACTGCTTTTACTTCCTAGAATTACTCTTTTCTTACCTTAAAGCTTCCCTGTCTACTTTTATATATAACTGTTATGTGTAACTGTTTTGTGCAGTTTGGTGCAAAAGTTTTGACACAAAAAAAACCTTTTTGATTTGAAAATAAGTACCAATCCTTTCCAGAGAACTTCTGCGCTTGTTAAAGCACCAGAATTACTGTTTATTTGCTGAGCTGAATATTTTTTTTTTTCTTTCTAATATGTTAAACTCAGCAAATAAATAGAGAAAATGCAGTAATTTGTCATTGAAGTGCCACATTTAAGCTTGTCCCCTGTAGAGGATGTGCACTTATTGTCACAAAAAGTGTCATATTACCGGTGGTGTTGAAACTTTTGCATCTATCTGTATATATAAACATATAAATATATATATTTTTTGTCTCTAAGTAAGTAAATCTGCTTATAATACTTATTGTTATAATCCAAGGCACAGACGAAAGGTTGTAGTAGTGCGTACGCCCGAGTGTGTATGTGTGTGTGTATGTGTGTGTGTGTGTGTGTGTATGTGTGTGTTAATCTCGGGAGAGATGGGATGGGAGGGGTGAAAGTCACTCGCCATAAAAAGGCGAAAGGACGCATCCAAACAGGAGAAAAGGAAGAAAACGAAACCATCCACAGCTGTTGATCATCAGTTTATTTTTTAATATCAGTGTTTTCCCTTCTATATAAATGGATATATATGGATTTATGAGTGTCGATGTCCCCTACATACATGCCACAAAGCTCCTCTCTTCCTCTGAAAGCATGCCACTTACCTGTCCCACGAAACACACACTGTGTCGTAGTACCAACTGTGTCGTAGTTGTTAGTAGTGAAGTAGACGTAGCAGTAGCTGCACCTGTTTTCTTTTTGATTTTTTCGTGAATGTGATGGTGGTAGAAGTAGTGGTACTTTTTTCTTTTCTTTCTGTCCTCTCTTGTTGATTACTGTCTCTCAGCAGGGGGCGCTGTGGGCTTGATTCGACGTGCCAACAGCAGGCCTCCTCAGAGAACCTATCGGGCACATGTGCTCATAGGGGTGCCACGCAGAGGCACTCCCATGATGCATTGCGGCGCTGTGAAAAAGAGACGCCTCCCTACGACGTCATCCGAGATATTGCTGGACGTTGCGTCATTCAGCAATATTACGATGATCATAAGCTCTTAATTTGCTTAGAAATGTTTACGTAGCGATAAGGCGAACGCCGCCACAGCTCCACGCCCATAGTGCAGCGCCAGCTGAGCTATGAACGAGGACGCCTGTTTCAGTGTCAGCGACACATTTCTGCAACATGCCTACCGCTTCTACTCAGTAGAAATACCTTTCGGTGGAAATTTCGTACTTAATTTCTTACTTTAACTTAATATAATGGATATGGTGACCAGTTGCATGCAAACAGACTGAGATTTTCAAAACAAAGGCTTTTGCACACAACTGCGTCCATGGTCACATCAACTACGAATCTGTAGCCAAATCAATCAGAGCTGATTGGGGACAGCACCGTCTGTTTTGATTGACCTCACATTTCTCATGTAGTGGTTCTTCTCCAGCTTCACGGGAAAAAAAAGGGCAAGTACATGCTTCAGCCGTGCCCCATTTTGCAATGACAAGGACTTTAATGGCAGTAAGTCATCAGTGCTGCAAATCTAGTCTTAAATGCCGTACCTGTCCTGACCATTGCAACATGGCAGCCGTCATTATGTAGCTTACCGTGTCCAAAACAAGAAGAATATTCTCTGTGGCACACGACGCACTCGCTGGGTATCTGCACTCAGGTGGTCTTGCTGGCCCTTCACTGCAGATATCCACAGAAATGGGCACCTTCCCTGCGCACTTGCTCTAGATAAGGCTCTAGATAAGGGGAAATGGGGCTCCAGTTTCAGTCATGTACGATTAAGACACACCCAAACTGCATGGTGCATCCATTACTATGACCATGCAGGACACCTGTGTAGGAGAGACATAGCAATTAAAGTCGTGTAGAAAGATTTGCACATTTTAGGCGTTAATTAAATGATTATTATTATTTAGAAGAATTATAATAAGAAAAAGAAGACACAACAGACACTGGAGACCCAATTTCCTCTTCTATGTTGGTCCAAATGCCTCCTCAGGCAGAAAAGAAAAACTTACTTCAGATTTTTTCAAGCCAAAATGGTCTATTATGGGATAGCAGGGCACAACCCAATGTCCTTTGGTTTTTACAAAATCGTTTTAAGATGATTTGGAGATTTGGAGACATTTTTCTACACAATACATAATAATATTTCATGATATTATACATAATATTATAATATTATACATGATATAATATAATCATTTTCTTAATATGTACAGAAAAAACACAGTTTCACCTCCAGCACATGCTTGTGGAGTTACTTAAGGTGATGTTAAAGTGTCTGATAAAATAAGGCAAGGACCTTATTATTTCAATAGGTTGTTAGCACAGGCTTATATTACATAATGTAAAACACATTAATCAGCTTACCAGCTTTTTTTGATGAAAAATTAAAGCTAAATTAAGTACATTCGTAAATTACATGTTTATTGTAAAAATTTATATATTTATAGGTATATAAGTTAACTGTAATCGCTCCCAATTTTAACCCTCACTGTTGATCTATCTATTCATGGATTACATTTTTTTTGTTTGATTGGGCAATGTTTACTGAATGTGCTCTTAAACTGCATATTAGATGAGTCACTACGACTGGTGCCAATGATACATGGAGTAGGGATGAGATGTAAGAACTATATCAGTTTTTAATTCAATGAAGTTAAATCAGAAATGGCATCTTCAAATCACACTTTAAGAAACTTAAACATGATGCCTCTGAAGCCAATTTTAGCCATGCCATTTGTAACCAGTAATGGATAAAAAAGTCATCTACTCCACACTGTAATGAGTCTACTCTTGAACTTTTGAGTTTCCTATGTTTCACAGAGGATTTAATGAGAAGGAACAGATGAAATACATTTTAAGTCATTGTCAGAAATATGAATTGATCCAAGAACTAGAAAATGTTTTTTATTCAACAGTTACATGTTTTCAGATGCCGTAAACTTAACAAAGAACGATTTAGAACATAAAGGTGTGTTCATACTCACTCTCTCAAAAAACTAAACAAAACAAATAAAACACCAGATATTAGTCTGGTGTGGAAGCTATATTGTGGAAGCCTCATGGACTAAAACTATGTAGCTACTCTGAGGGCACAAATATGCTAGCTACTAATTTTGCTTTTCTAGCCTGGTAGGGGTTTGAAAAAGTGAAGAAAGTGTTCAGCAAAAAGTATTTACAAAGAAGTCCTTGTTCACTCCACTCTCTGGGGATCTCCACACTAAAGCACAGAGTGTTGTAAAGTAAAGTGACCACTTATAGTCATGTGTGACTACACCAAGTTGCACAGGTGAACAGTGTGAAATTCTTTCTCTGCATTTAACCCATTCACCAAGTGAAGCATGGGGAGCAGCGAGAGGGGATGGTATCTTGCACAAGGGAACCTCACTGGTGTTACTGGCAGGAGTTTGAACCCACAACCTTCTGAACTCCCTAACCCATAGGCCAACAGCTGTTGTGTCATATTAGCTAATTTCTTGTGGTTGTCATTAAACATCCTTGTCAAAAATGTATGGATAATATTGATTTTTAAGCAGTAGTGATCATTTACAGTACATCTATCCATTTGGCAGACACTCATCCTTGTGTTACAGATGCAGGCAACTGTAGCATTAGGAGCCCTGCCCAAGGGCTGTGTAGAAAAGAGTGCTTGTCTAGTCTGCTGCATTGAGGGTGGTGGTATTACCCGTTATATTGAGTTATTTATCATAGATGCCCCCAGTTTAATTGGTGTATAATTGCAGGTCATTGAAGGTCATTGTCTTAGCTCAAGAATATCTGTAGAATCTAGTGTGATAACCCCAAGTCTTCGAGTTGATAACTAAGTAAGTTAGTGAGCATCTGTTAAATACTATGAACAAAAGATATCCTACAAATTTGTTTGTTGTCATAGCACTGATTGGTCTTAATGTAAAGTGGAAAGGTCTGTATGTGTTTGAAAATATATGCAGTGCCCTAAAATTGACTTCTTTGAGACAATTAATATCTGTTCTCATGTAGATCTTCAAGCTCTTGTCCTATGACACGTACAGTCAGAAATGCTCAAATGTCATTCAGCCGATCATGGAAAAAAGAGCATCAGAAAACTGAAAATTAAATAAACATTGAGATTTTTATTAACATTATAATTGCCTATTTTGAAAAGCAACAGATACAGAGCTTCGGCAGTCGGCAATGAGCAAGTGGGAGGTACTTTGCAAAATCTCTTCCATTAAATTACGAAATAACTCACCGAGTCATTCCTGAGACGCCAACAGAAAAGAGAATGGTAAAAGAAATGGAGTCACATGCCCTGTGTAATATGGTGGCCAATTTCTGACACAAACATTTACTATTTCATTTGTACATGGATTGCATCGATATAGTGACACAGAATTTTCTTTTCTAAACAAATAGCAGTTCTCATGTGACCTGCCATCAAAGCAACAGAAACAGCCAGATGTATCAAATATTCTCCATTAGATGTGTTTAAAATAACACACACACACACACACAAAAATCCACAATTTCTTCTAAATAAAAGTTACAACAAAAAGGGTCTCTCTAGAATGTATATTTTGAACAATACTATGAACAAAAATAATTCCAAACTTTGAAAGAGGGAAAAAAATTTAATAAATAAAAATGAAATTACAAGTTCTGTATTTAGGCCGAAGCCAAACAGCACTTCCACAACTAATCACAATTAACATACTGGATGTATCTTAGGCAATGTGCCTTTCTTTGTGTTTCCCTTTTAGAACATAAGTAATACTAATGAGGGAAGAACAAAACGTCTGAAAGTATTTTGAGGTATGATTTCAAGGAATATTTGACCTCAAATGCTAACTCCATATCTACCAGCCCAATTACTAGAGCCATTTGAACCTTGGGGCTTTTTACAGGTTTGCAAAAGCTGTGCTTCAGTTTTCCAAAGCACCTGCAAAATGATGGACCCCAGAAACATAAGCTGTGACTGTGAACGCCATTCAAAAACTGGCGTATTAGGGGTCAGAAAGTGAAGGCCTGAGGACTGCTGAAAGGTAACTTTATGAATTGCTCGCAATTCTTCAGCCCCGTACTCCAAAGCACATTTCATGCTTTCAGAAATCAATAACAAAGCACAACAAATTTTTAATCCATCACTCAAACAAAGAAATAAAAGGGTATTAAAACACAGACAGGAATGGAAAATAAAGTGAAAATATACCGCATTCAGCATATAAAAGAGTTCCAGCACAAAGTGAGGAGAGTGAGAGAGCGAGAGAGAGAAAGAGAGAGAGAGAGAGAAAAAGAAAGAGAGAGAGAGAGAAAGAGAACATTGTACATTGGCATGTTGAGAAAGTGGATAGTGAAAGCCACGGAGCCAAGTCCAGAAAAGGTGCTGCATCAAAACAACATGACATTAACCTCCCACGGCAAACGCAAAGGCAACCATGGTGATTAAGAGAAGCTGATTAATGTGATCTTTGAAAAACAGTGAAAAAAAGAAGTTTGTAAAAGGGAAAAATGGGCATTCTACTTTATTTTCAGACTCAGCCTTCCAGTGGCTGCACAAAGCTCTAGATCACTATTTACCATGGCCTGGACATGGACCATACTTATGCTGCTGCCTCCAATACATTCGACCAGAGAAAGACAGAGATTTCTTTGGGTCCACGATCTTAAAAATAATGTTGTCAAAAAGGCTCTTTTGCAGCGATACCATCGAATAACCACCTCAAAGAATCTTCTGATCTTGATCAGCTGCACCTATAGCATATGGTAGACTACCAGGGACAATAACTTAGTTTTTTCCTAAACTTAGTAGAAGAAGCACTGTCTTAAATACAATTCTCACTGGCTTTGCCAAAGTTTTGAGTCAATTGGTTTTCTGTCCTTATACAAGGAAATATACTTAAATGTCTGTATTTTCACTTACAGACTAAACAGATTAGCAATTTAGGTTGAGTCTTCTTTTTCATAGCTCCAAAGAACCCTTTTGGCACTGTTGGTTTTAATAGTGCATGAGCACAGTGTCTGCAGTTCCTTAATATGGTGTTAACTAAGAGTGTGTTGACTGAAGGACTGGTCTCAACTCTCTTCACATAGGCCCCTACAGCGATAAAACATGTCCTGTGGTTCATATATATGTATGGATTGAGACATGACTGAGGAAAAGTACCATGTACACCAAAAGCCTCTCTGCCTGTTTTGTATTGTGTTGTGCTGGGAATCCAGGAAAAGCCATTGTACTGACTCTACTCTGCAGATTTAAAGCTTAATTCTTCTATCATTTCCCCCAGCATTAATGATTCTTTTCCTACACAATAGACTGATGCATGGACTGATAGTGAACTATTGATTTCTTGGAAAATACTGCTGTTAACTTGACGATACTAGATTCTTCATTATTCACTGTGACCAATAACACATCAAGGGTTTGTAATAAATGCAAAAATCCCTCCCCCACCCCACACACTACCTCAATTTGCAGCATCTATTGTTATAATTCCATAACCACCTCATAGGCTTATCCACATATTTTTGTCCCGATTCACAGCTCACTCCTGCTTGGTTGTCCTTCAGTAAAGTGAAATGGGCAATTTACAAGATCAGAAATAAACCATGACATCAAAAATGTTTTTTTCCTTTTGTTTTTTACCAAAATGTAGTACTTATACAGTATATACATACTTTATGCTTGGAACGAAAACAAAAATGTGGAGTGTTTGTTAAGAATTCTTGATGACTAAAAGCATTTAAAAAAAATCATATATATATATATATTTTTTAAATCAGTGTCTAAATCGGCTAATATACAAACTTGATGGTAAGCGGGATTCCCAAAGTCTAACAACAATTTTCACTAGTTACTACATTTAGCAGATGTAATAATAAAGCCTTATTAACAAGGGAGCCTATTCATTACAGAAATAAAAAAAGATAAAGAACTGAAAGAGACACAGACTATTTCAAAAACACTTCAACCATCCATCAAGGTTGTGAGATGTACCTGACCGTAAGATATGTTTTACATTTTATTGGCTCATTTCATGAACATCGAAATTGGTTCTAGTTGCCCATTCTCTGTCGTCTGGTCACTTGTAACTTTGTGAATCAAAAGTTTGTGCTTCTACATGTAGTCTAATTTTTATAAACAGAAAAAAACTAAAACAGGAAAAAAAATGTCACATAACACTTATTGTAACTGTCCCAGGACAATTACTTGTGTGTTACAATGCTTAATTGGTACTTCAAAGTTTATATAAAAAGGCTACTACAGTTTGTTATTCAATATTTATATATTTCAACCAGACTGAATGGCAACCATATCTTTACCCAATGAACTTGAACACACTGTAATTGAAATGTCTCTCACCTTCTAAATTACAGATTTTAGGGCACATGTGTATGTAAACTGCAGAAGATGTTTCAATTATGTTTTTAAACACAATAATAAGCACATTTTCATGGCAATGCCCTGTAGCTTGAGTGTTACAGTGCAGGAATATACAGACTACACAGGCACACAGTATGCGACACAGTGAGGACAGAAAGAAGGTAGTGATACAACTAGCTCTACAAAATGATGCGCCCTAAACCCCCAAACCCCTGGCTTGCTTTACACTAAATACGTTTTTGGTGTTCACATAAACTAAGACACATGTGAGGCTTCTATGATCTTTCATCTATTTCTGCAGACTCCTCACCAATATCTACATTTCAAGTACAAATACTGGTTTTCAATGACAGGTGTGAGTAATCAGCCTCGAGACGTGTGGAATGTTTACTTACGGAATGTGTTCTAATTACTGAACAGCTGTAGGCTAACGGGTTATAACCCAACACCATTGTTTCAGCTCAAGCTAACTGTATAATGTACATCTTCTGTTTTAACACAATATCATCATTACAGCCATGGAATGGAAATGACCCACAGAGAGTAAAAATTAAACAAAGAAACCGAGAAAAAATAAACACAGATATGATAAAAAAAAGTCACTGCTTCTGTCTTAATGCAAGCAAGCATAAAATGCTTGACAAAAAAAAAGAAAGGAAAAAAAAGAAGGCGGCATTTGACTGAAACAATGACAATGGATGTCTGTATATTTAGGCACTGTGAAGTGATGTAGTGAGGGTGGTAGACGTCCACTGTCGAACTGGGTGTTTCTGGGCACGTTTCGTTTTATTTTGTGTGTAATTTACAAACACACTGTGAACAAACGTACAAAACAAAACAAAAAATACAGGCGAAAATCTTCAGCAGCTATGCTTGGGTGATTTGTAAAAAGTGGCAGGTGAAATTTGAAATGAGACTATAGCAGAAAAAAAATTGGGAAAAACTCGACAGAGAAATGCAAAAGAGAGAATGTGAGGAACAGAGGATGGAAAGTAGTGAAGGAGATGTTTCCACTGCTGCCAGACAAGGTTCCTACATGGAGCAGGGAAGAAGGGATCAGAGAAAGAATCAGAGAGACTGAGAGAAAGAGAGAGAGACAGAGAGTAGTGGAGTGCAGTCTAAATGAAGTATTCCTTCTTTTCTTCTGCGTGCGCATGGTTTCCGTCGGCGTTGATGATTGCTGTGTCTGCGTCCGGTGCATCGTCCGCACCTTTAGCCTCGTTCGTCAAATACGTGCCTGTGACAGTCAAGGACAAAGGTGGTACAGGTTTAAAGTAACACACCATCACTCTCATCACTTCAGTAAAGCTGACTGTTCTTACACAAACTGACCATTCCTACAGAAAAGCAAGCCTACAAAAATAAATCAGAATATTTTCACTACCACCTTGTAACCACGTGGACTTACTCAAACTTCAGTATCATAAAATATATTTTTGTTATTTAAATCCAACATTAATAATAACAAAATTTAATTTTAAATATTATCTACACTACAACTACTTTCATTCAATATTTGCGGGCCTTTGTGGAACAGAAGGTTAAGTGATTGTGATAAAATGTATCTAGCCATGTATAATCTATTTGCAATAATCTTTTTTTCTTCTTGCCTTATTGATGAGGTGTTTTGATATTAATTAAAGCTTAATTCTTCATGTGCTGTGTTTTATAACTAGAAAAGTGGCTAAGTAGCTATACCTATAACAGCTGCGTGTGTCAATTGATTCAGTGCCCAGTTTCACACAAGACGCTCCTTGATATGATCGCTGCTGCAGTTTAGTCAAGCAGCCTACCAGCAGACATCCACACAAGCTGCAGCCAGCAGACACAGCAAATTTCCAGTGGAAATTGAACACAAACTTATTATAGAGCGCCAGTCACCAGATCAGAATCAGAATCAGAATCACGTTTATTAGCTGAGTATGTGAGCGAACACATACAAGGAATTTGATTCTGGTTGATGGGGTCTCTCAAGCACAAGAGTATAAAACAACAACAATTTGTAAATATCCCACACCCATATGTCTATTACAGAGCATGCTTGCTGCTCCAATAGGCCAATAGACGTCATTCTGATTCTGAGCCTGACAAAAAATTATGTCAATTGACCCAGTCATCCGTTTTAGTTTTAAAATAACCTGCTAATCTTTTCATCTCTGACCAAAATGTTACGGCACTGTCCACATTGAAAAATGAACACAATCTCCCACAATTTATTAACTTTTTTTGATACAAAGCAATGAAGAGAGGCCTGTCATGTCAATGCTTGCCAAAAATAAAGTCTCTGATGCAGCAGTAATACTGACTTACTGCAGTTATGGATTATCAATGAAACATGTAGCCTAGTCAAACTTCATAATTTTTTCTCCTCTCCAGTTCCTTTCAAAATGTATCTGATTTTCTATAGACTTGCAAGCAAATTATGTTTATACGAATGGTTCATGATTAATCACATGGCCAAATGAAAGTGTCTCTATTAATGATATATGCATTATTAGTGTTTAGCATAACGAAATAGTTCACTTCTACACTTAGAGAATAAAATAATTTATGGTCATGTAGCCCGGCCTGCACAGTACAGTTTCATGTTTTCCTCGTTTCACAGCAGTTGAGGAGCATGTCAGACACCAATCAGAGGTGTTGGTATAGATATATTTTGGAAGTTTATCTTTAGCAGCAAGAATGTTACCTTTATGCCTGGCCAGATACCGGCCCAGTACGATGATTAAGCAGAGGGTAACAAAGACCACCACGGCCACTACACCCCCAATCAGAGCGTGATCTGGACCATGCTGCCCTAAAGCATTAGGATCTGGTGAGAGAGAGAGAGAGAGAGAGAGAAAGAGTAAAAAAAAAAACGTGTTATTTTTGTTTGTCCCTGCAGAGTACAATATCTCCTAACACTACAAGTCCAAATAGCAATGAGAATATTCAAAGTGGCCATTTTATGGAGGAGAAATTGAAACACAAATAGCCAGGAAAAGTGAATTATTTAGAAACCCCCGGGGAGTAAAGTTCTAAGCATACCAACAAGAATCTGGGAATAAATGCATGAATATTTTAGTAAGTGTATACAAAGGGGAAATACATCATATTTTTCATTCGTTCAGGCTCATTCATATGAATGCACTGAAGAGACAGTGCATGGTATGGACTGAAGAACACTATTCCCCTGGCAGTTGCAAGTTTGTGTGTGTGTGTGTGTGTGTGTGTGTGTGTGTGTGTGTGTGTGCCACTTTGGGCTGAATTAGCAGCTCAGGATCAGGGGTTATAGCTGTGGTCTGGAGTCACATAACCACTTTATATCGGAAACATGAGGTAAAAAGACATGGACAAAACCAGCAGGTCAAGGAACATTTTCACAAACAACCAATTTTGAGGTCATTACTCCTGACTAATAGAGCATATACACAAGCACATATGCATACACCTAAAGACATCATTTTACACTCAAAAAGCATAGACTGTGGAGACTCATGAAGCAAAACAAGACTTGCTGCTCACCTCCCCACATGCCTGACTGAGTCAAAAACAGACTGTACGCCCACAAAGCACTTCTAAGTGAGCAGCAAAATAGTAATGTTCTCAACTAACACAATAAGCACCCACTGACATTCGTCTTTTGCTTGCACACAGGATAAAATAGGTGTAAACGTTTCTGCTCAGTGGTTCATGAACAGTAGTAAGGGTGACGAGTGAAGGCTGGTTATGAGCCGGCTGATTATCACAGCAGGGAGTTATTAAGAACACATGCAATTCTGAAAATTAGTCCTGTTCTCTCTCTTTCTATAATTTCTTCTGTACCATCTATTCTCCTACACTAATAAGGGAAATGCATCACCATTGCTGTAAAAAATATTGTACACACAAAACAGGCATTGTAGAAGAAGAAAAACAATAAAAGACAAAAAACGAAGAAGAAAACACTAAACATTACTTACTGTAGAGTAATTTTTGACATTTTTTATGTTCTTATACCCCACACTCCACTTATGGCAATATGTTTTTTAGGCAGCATAAAGTATCACAAATCTTTTTAGTATAGCATTGTCCAAACCCTGTTCCACAGATCTTTAGAGTCTTTAAGACACCACCAAATAACTTTAGTTGTGAATGTTTGCCATGAGTCTTGCCTCATTCAAACAGTAGTCCAAACTGAAACACTGCTCATAACTTTAGTGTGAAAAGGAGGGGCTAAATGTTTGTGGGCTGCACAGGCAGATACATGGAAATACATTGGTTTTCATGAAGTCACAAAAACAATACATTCAGAACAGGTTACGTTCAGATTTTTCAATCTAATATGGAGAGAACAGTATGCAAAACAAAAAAAACGATTTTTGTTATACGTACAGCCTGATCCAGTATGACTACCATCTCTATGTCTACATAGCAGACTTTATGTCTCTGCAAAGGCACTTATGTCCTTCCCACTCCCTCATGCTAAACAGTGATATTTCAATAGCAGCAGAGAGAGGGACCAGTCACCCAGAGTGTGTGCTTCAGGGTTTGTCATAATTGGATATCTCCATCCCTTGCTATATTTATATCTGTGGCCAATGAGGCCACTGCGATGAGAGCCTTCCCAGGGCAAGTCTATTGACATGGCAAACTCTTTGTACAGCCTGGCAGATGATAACGATATAAAAGCTAATTTCTGCAGCCAGAGAGATTGATACAGGGAAGCGCTTGGCATTTCATTACGTTCTACACTGTTTAGGGGAATGGGCTGCTACAGTGGGAGCTGTGCTGGTTTAATATATGAGCTCTCTATTCAGTCTGTGTGTATCTGACTGGTTAAACTAATCAGAACTCCCCTCCGTGTCTGGGTGGTGATTTTGGCTTAGCCATGAGGCGTCTGAGGTAGCGATGCATGCATCCCTCTTTCTCCAGAACACATTATCTTTTAATAAGGCCTGCGACGGCCCTCTCTGTGTGATTTAATATTGGAGTGCTGCATGCAAATTCCTCCTTTAATATTTATAATGCTATTCTCAGTCCCTATCGTGCAACTCCCACATATTTAACAAATTGAACGGGTTCAAACTGTGGCGAAATGATGGCAACTGTGCGCCTGCGGCATGGCCTGATGGAGGTTTAGAACCAAGCCCCAGAGCCTTACCGCTCTAGGCTCACGGGCCTTGGAGATAGAGGCTTTGGAAGCACACAACAAGGAACGTGATTTTTAAAGCCCCATATTTTTCCTGTGTTTTAAATTTCTTTTAAGTTCACCAAAAACAGTCTGAGCCCATGTTTATGAGACCATTTTCCAGCCTCCCTTTATCCCTTTGAAATAAATAGATCTTCATATAAGACCTGCAAATCCCCTTTTTAATGCCTGCTCCTAACAGCAGGTTGAGCTGGACAGAACAAAATATAAAGCCTGAACTTAAATCTGTAGGAAAATTGGCATGAGCAATTTCTTCCATGTCTTGTTTAAAAGATGACATTGATAAAAATTTGCCTCCTGAATGCATTTGTTAATACGTCCACTCCAGTAATTCTGCCACAGACCCTTTCCTTGGCCCAGCTATTTGAATGGGAATTTTAAACTGTTGCAGGCCACTATATTGCTGACCTAGCAAAACAATTTCTATTTTCCCTCCATTTTTTTCTACATCATTTGATCACAGAAGCTGTCATTTACATTGTATGAAATGTTCATGATAAATGAAGCAATAATAAAAAAAATTACGACTTTTTACAGATACAGATTTTATATACTTTTTTCATGTTCAGCCACAAGCATGTAAATAAAATCCCTTTTCATGTTACTCTTGTAATGAATAAAAAATGGGCTGGTTTGTTTGACCTAGTTTCTATACATGGACTGTGTGGACTGAAAATTTGAGTTTTAATGATTTTGACTTTTAAATCACTGTTTAAATTAATCCTTTTTTTTATTCAAAAAAACAGCTAAGACAATTTGGTTCTCCATGATATTGGCCCTACTGAGTAAACTTTAATATTAAAAAGGTAGGAACATTCAGTTTTTCTTTGTATGGGCCCTTTAACACTTCTCACTGCTTTTTATGAGGAAAGATGGACAAAGCTCAGGAGCGAACACACCTTTCTCCCAAAACTAATAGATCTAGGAGTGGCCAAAGGCCATGCCGCCTTTCCACATTCTCCTTGATAGGAGAATTCAATGCAGCATGAATATTAATTACACATTTGAGGTCAGTCCCTCTGGAGCTGGGCTTGTGTCTAGGATTACTGTTGCAGTAATCTTTAAGGCATTTGAATGAGCGCTCTTAAGGGCTGTCTTTGAGAAATGTATGAACATGCAGAAGTGTCGCGCATGTGAATGCTACGCTGCCCTTCTTTCCTTAGGTGAGCTATCGAGTGGCTCTGAAGGGAAAGTGCTGAGCTGCGACAGCTTCACCTTCAGAGCACAATAAAATTCCCTCCATTAACATTCAGCAGGGGACACTCTCAGTCTCCCTCCGATGAGCACACGGACTCCTATACACCTTCGGATTCAGGTGACCAATGATGTGTTACCTGATTCAAGGGTATAGGGGAATGATGGTTGGCTAACCGTAAGAATGGCTAGAAATTTCTAATCAAAACACCATCCTCTTTTTTAAAAGTCAATTGGTAATTGAAACAAAAAATCAAGTGACACATAATGTTCCCAGTGTACTCTTATGAAATACTGCATGCCCTGTTTGATAAATACTTGATAAAAAAACAAATTACATAGTAAACGACAAATGCACCAGAATGGAAAGGCCATCTTATTAAGGATGCTATGAGTTTAAGAACGAGCTCATTTGGATTTAATTATGATCTCGGCTGGATATTAAGCTTCTCTTGGCAAGGACATATAATCCCATATTGCTATATTCGATGTATTACTAGTCTCAAAGCCCTCTGCATCTAACAAAGTGCTTAAAATATTCACATGATGTATAGTGCAACTAAGGACTCAACACTTGAGCATATTGTGATGCACTGCGCAGTTTGGAGCAAGCTTGTATTTCTACACTTCAGATTACCCACTAAAGGTCAAGGTTATTTTTATGGCTGCAGAAGATACACAAGAAATCCATGAAGTTAAGCAATAAGAAATCAAAGCCTTTTTTCCTGAGCTCCATTACTCAGATTTCCCCTGGAATGGCCATGTGAATCAGAAGGCCTTTAAGTTCAGATCAATAAGGAACTGCAGGCCTCTTAGTGTGCTTTAGTGCTCCTCTCATCCACCTGTCATGTGCTTTTGGCTCCCTGGCAGTTTTCCCAGCACATAGATATTGCACAATACAGCTCGAAGATAGAGTCTATGAGCTTGCTACCTCAGGCTTTTGGATTTTAGATACATGCTCCACATGCCACACCTAGTTGCTGCTGTGTCCTCAGTGTTACACTATTAAACATAACACTGCCAAAAAGTTTTTTAGGAGTGATACTATACAAGTACCACTTCTGGTTCCCTAAAGAACCTTTTAGAGGATGTTTTTTCAGACTCATTTCACAGCAGACACAAAATTTGATTCCTGTCAGTTTTGGATGTCCTGAGTCCAGCTATGCATTATGCTCTGGAATATATTTGTACAATAAATAGCTGAGCAAGCAAGACATTTTTATTGTCTTTAAATGATGTTTTATAGTGACAGTTGTATTTGTTTTATCAAATTCCACCCCTTTCACACACACAGTGCCAACGGAGCCTTAGTTAATCAAATAACATAATGTTCATTAAACATATCTGAGAGGATTTAATTCTCTACAGAGTCATTTGTTGTAGGTGGAAGAATGTATACATTTTCCTCGCTATTTTGAAATGTACGTTTGATGCAGTTTCAAAATGTTACACATCACTTTCCAGTCCTTACAACTTAAATAAATTAAGTAAGTTACCAAATGGCCTCTTTTTAGAAATTATGCGTAATATGACATACAACAGTGTATTTACATGTATGTACCTATTCAGCCTGCAACAGTTCAACCATGTCCTTTTACATTTAAGCTCTAAGAAATATTTCAATCTTGACTGATTTTTGAATGGAGTTCATGTTTCAGCCTTAAAACACACTGACAAAAACTGGAGGCATAAAGGGGTTGCAAAAGGGTTGTGTAAAAAAGAAATCCAGCTGTTTTTGAAACAGCAAATCACAGATACATCTTAAAGAGTGAAAAAAAGATTATTTATACAAGTGTATTAAAATGTAAATAAAAAACAACCATTTAGAAATTTATTTGTGTACAAGAAAAGGATTGGTTGAAGAAATCAACCATAGTGCACAGATAGGGTAGTTCAATCTATCAATTAGGCCCAGCTTTCTGTTGATTTGTGGGTAATTTGTATCTAATGGGAAAAACTGAGGGGTTGCTAAGTCGGAAAATGGCCTGTGAGAAGCTATTGGTGTGCCATCAGACTCTTACATAAGCTGTCAAAAGGCACCTCACATCCGAAAGTTTTCACATATACATACTCTTAATTCATCCGTACCTATTAAAAATAATAGAGAGAAAGAAAGAGTAGACAGGAAAAAATCTATTTCGCAGGGCTGCACTGTACACCGGCAGTGCTTTTATTTACATGTCAGAGCCTCTCTAGAGCTAGTTTTAGACCAAATGTGTGCACAAGGGACCAGGCTGGTGGTCCGAGAAGTTTAATTAGATTTTCAAAACAAATTACAGACTTTAATTGT
The DNA here is from genome assembly GCA_037577295.1 of Ladigesia roloffi. Classification (NCBI taxonomy): domain Eukaryota; kingdom Metazoa; phylum Chordata; class Actinopteri; order Characiformes; family Alestidae; genus Ladigesia; species Ladigesia roloffi. The sequence continues at coordinate 6,125,402 of JBBKCR010000034.1, read as the reverse complement.
GTCTGGACAAAACGTGTGCAAGCTAAATAATTAACCTAAAAATAAAAAAAGGAAATGTAGTTGGTGACTGCCTAGTGGGACAAACTGGATGTGTCACATAACTATAGTGTGGCATGGTTATCTAATAGGACCCATTTCCAACCTCTAATACTTATGTTTGCATGTTGGGTTTATGTATCAAAATGTACCCATTAGGATTGAACAGGTTATTACTGTGCTTTTAAGTCACATAATTAAGCAGGATGTTACTGTGCAATTTTTGGTATATTTAAATGATCTCTGTTTTGATTGCCTGTGCTCTATTTAGCAGTCAGGCCAAAATGTTCCTGATAATACTGCATGAAAGTACACTGCAGTTTAAACCATTGTAGGGTGAACAGGCAGCAACAAGAGCCAAGATAAGCAGAGAAATGTCCAGAGACATCATCACTGTCTAAATGATGCTGTCAATTTCTAAACGAGATCAGGCACTGTAAAATGAACAGAGCAGAAGGGTTCATTCCAGAGAATTACTTAAAGTGTCTCTTAATATTAAAACATAATGAATGGAGGGGCTATTATTCGTAACTCATATGCGCCTGCAGAATCTAATGATTTTTCTTTTTTGTCCTTTGCCTTAATTTAAATTGTTGCTATAATTCTTGCAGTGATGTGACTTAATGTGATAGATCATCAATAACGATGCTGCCTGACTCGGCAAGGACCTTTGCAAGCATTTTAAATCCTCTGCTGTTCTGGAATGGTTGGAATAGAGGGCAGAGAGGGCACTCGGCCTGTTTCAATATTTAACCTGGCCTGGAGAAGACACTGCAAAAAACTTTGTCTCCACCACCTTTTTAAGCACTTTTGGGAACCTCAGAGAGGCCGTATTTTTTCCTCATCGCAGCACTTTCTTCTCCCCTTCTATCAGCAACACTGGAAAACTGGAGCTGAATCAATACTGCTGCAAATACACTGTTAAGAATCCTTAAATCTTCATTGAAGACAAAATTAAATTACATTTTCTGAGAAATTCCTAGAGTTCTCTGACCAATTCTAATTCCATTGGGAATCGTCTTGCTCTCTTGAAGAAATGACCCAAATCCATACAATAAAAGCCAGCTCTGTCGCAGATAGCTAGCCTGTATTCACCCAAACCTGTGCACCGGAGCTTTGTAAAGCAGCCCAGTACAGGTCCATGCATATGTAAAATGCACACCTGAACTCCAGAGATAGCTCAGAAAAGGAGAATGAGGGCGGCAGGCAAAATGTAAAGCCCCCCACTGGATCAACAAAGCCCTAATTGGATCAACAAAACTATCCCATTGTGCCAGCTGCCCAGGAGCAAAGCGCTGGAACTTGCAAAATGGCACTGGGAGGATTCTTCATTTGTTTGTGTCTCACTGGGACCAGAGCCCATGAACAAGGCTGCGTCCAACCCACAGCTGTCGGTCCTTGTTTGCCCATTACACCCCTGTGGAGTGGCCATGCTGCGCACGCTGGATGTCTGCTCAATGCATGAAGATACATATGTTTCTGAATAGCCCACAAGTGCCCTATTTTGAGACTGGACACTGACCAACGTAAACCTGTATTATTCAACACAGACTATAATCAGTGTTGTGCAGTTTTCAGTTTTGTGTTAAACTGTTGTGCTAGAATGGTCTTTTCACTGAAACTAATGCTCTGTGAATATGTTAAAACTACCAGTAATGCAGTTTCACAAGTTCTCCCACAGTTACGCCTTCCATTAAAATAATGCATGGCATTACTTTAGAAATGAGCCAAAGTTTGAAAAGTTTTCATGCCAATTTAACATGCCATTTAACTCCCCCAAATTTCTGTTTGGTTTTCCACCCATATTTTCTGTCCTATTATTCCAGTCCTTGGTTAATGAACTCAAATTGGACTCACATTTGTTTTCTTACCCATCCCGAGACAAAAAGGCATGGCCAATCACAGCGTCCGTGGAAGTACCTCAGCGGGATGATAACGGCTCAGGGGTTCGAGAAGGGGTGGACATGCGCGCTGATTATGAAAAGTGAGCTGTAAATATTTTAAAAATTCTCCCAAGCCCAAGTACTTTATTCAACCTTTCAGCTTCATAAGGTCACGGCTAATTTGCAAGCCATAAAAATGCACTTGGCAGATTTAACGGGGATGGGAGCCACTCTGATGACATCGTCTGGGCCCCGCGTTTCTGTGGGGAAGAGTTATTATGCTCATTAAGTCCTGGCTGCCCTCTGCTGAAATCCCACCATTGATCGCAGACACCGAGATGGGTGGCTAATGCATCAGAGGAAATAAGTGCTGTTAACACTCCAGACCTTCCATGATACGCAGGCCATGAAGAGCCGTTCTGCAATGCAGGCCACGAGTAGCAGACTAGAGGAAAAAAAAAAAGGAGGGGGGGGGGGTGTTGGAGTTTAAGACAGCTGATGTAACATCAGCTGCTGAAAGTAATTCCTCATGGTATGTTATACATGCTGTCTGACATGATTTGCCCAACACACAGTTTCAGTGTTTTCTGGATGCTTTTCCACATGTGCAGAGCCTTATGGGAAGGATAATGAATAGGTGTACTTTCAGACAACCTCATGCAGAGCCCAGAGTAATTCACAAAAATGAAATACAACAGCGATAAGAACTCAAGAAGAATGAAACAAAAGAGCTAGCCACCTGTAGGTTTGGCTTTTTTAGACACAGTTAAGAAGTACAATTACATCACAGGCTCATGATTGTGAGGCAAATATGAGAGCTGAGATATGCTGTTAAAAATAAACATTTACATAAAAGGTTTTGTAGTGAGACCACAGAACAGTGAACCCTGTACTACGCCTCACTTTACACATTTTTGTTCTTCCGTTTTCAACCCTGCTGCTCCATCTAATCAGCAGGTACTCCAGAACCAGACCTGGGAACCGGTGCTTTGGAGGAACCTCTTTGAGCTCCCCAAAGAAACTTTCAACATGTGGTTGTTTAAAAGCTTGTCTGAAATCGCTCAACTGAGAGGTTCTTCAGAGCATCAGAAATGGTTATTCTGTGGCTTTGCTCCAATGGTTCTTTAGAGCATCTTTTGGCATCTTTAGAGCAGGGCAGTTCCTGTAGATCTGAGTGGCTGGTTGGACAGAGCCAAGCCTAATCAGTGCAGAGACACACTCTCATTCAGGGGGATATCAGGAACATCACAATATAGTTTCTTCAGTAGAAAAAGTACATAATTTGGTTTGCTAATTAAGTGGCACAAATGGTTGATTGCAACTAGGCATGTGAAAACATAAAGACGCACATTCATTAATGAAATTAGCTGCGAGAGCCTGGATTAGCCATGTAAATGCGCCCATGGGACACCACAGGTACAGACTCCCAATGATGGGGGAAGAGGATCCTGAGGAGATTAAAGGAGTGTAATTGGAAGGTTGTGAAACTCTTAACCGGAGAGAACATTATGAGTCAATATGAGTCAATGGCTTTACTATCACTTAGCATGAACAGCTAGCTGACCACCAAGCCAAAGCTTAGCTAACACTATGTATACATCAAGCCAAGTAGCTCCATTTATGTATCATATATCAAAGCAGGACTTCTCAGCACTAATCTTTAAAGGCTGGTGTCTAGAGTTTAGATCAAGCCCAAAAATTGAGACCTGACACGACCCGAGCCAGTGCACCTTGTGCCCGAGCCCAGCCTGGCCTGACACATTAACTGTAATTATTGGCCCGAGCCAGGCACATGTGTTGTCCCTGCTCAAAAAAGTTGGAGGTATGGACTTTCCTCCAAACTTGCTCAAAGTTAATTCTCTCATTTTTATTTTCTTCTTCACGTCTTCAAGCTCCATGTTGCA
>JBBKCR010000034.1:6065038-6086814 GCA_037577295.1 Ladigesia roloffi | reverse complement strand
TAATAATAATAATAATAATAATAATAATAATAATAATAATAATAATAATAATAATAATAATAATAATAATAATAAGAATAATAATAAAACATGAATACATTTCAATATTATGCACCATATGTATACAAATAGTAAATTAGTAAATTTTCATACCTTTTAACATAATGCACAAAAACAAAGTCTGTATGGGACTGTCTGAATAAAAAATGCAGTTAATAAATGTAAGTCATGCAAAAACTTCTATTTATTTCTCTTGACATTAAAAAAAGAAATGTGACACAACAAAATACCAGCAAATACCAAAACAGCCCCCAGTAATCTTGTAATACGACTCCCTTGGTACTCGTCTACAGTGAAATGTCTCATGCTGGCCTTGTGTTCCCCCCCGTCTGCCTTCATAGCTCATGTGAAGGGAGGTTTCTCAAGGCCGCCATGTCTCAGTAAGTCTAACTGTCATGTCAGCCTCCCCTCCACAGGGGAAAGTAGCTGGGCTTCTCGCTTTACAGGGCTGCCAGTCCAAACAGCAACATACTGGCCCCTGCGCCGCACGACACACCTCCCATCCATCGACATGTTAGCATACGCCATTCTCCTGTCTAAAGACTAACTCATTTTTTCATTCCTCGCCTTGCACCCAGTACACACACAAACCGACTTGAATAAAGAGGCAGGGTGAGAGACACTGGAGTGTTGTACAAAACAGAGTCGGAGCTATTTGACATTGGCAAGCTTCTCAAGGGTATACAAATTCCTGCATCCCTGCACCGATGGAATTGGGATTTACACTACTATACAAAACTTCAGAATCACTTGCGTTTAAAGAAATCATATTTTATTCTGAAGTATAAATTTAACGTAAATTAAAACAGTATAATAATACAGTCTATAGTATAACACAGTCATTTTGTGATTTGAGTCAATGTTAAGTAGAAATCGCTTTTTGGCACTTTTTGGATCATTTTGAGCAATAAAAAGAGTTTTATGCTCATTATTATTATAAATAATATACAACAATAACATATTCTTGACACATTATCTTAATAAAAATATTTCTACTGCAAGCGTTTTAAGTAGCTTTAGAATAATTTTATTCTAACTGCCTTCTCTGTGTTTTATAGATTACATAATTACTATGGGATCATCTACAATTTATTAAAGGAAACATTTTTTACACTTTCCTACAAATAACCTGTGAAGCTGAATATGAATTACTATAATTTAAAATGAAATAATTTGTACATTTATGTTTTTAATTGAAAAATGTGATTCATTGAAATTGTTCAGCAGTGTGTGCTGAGTGCTGATCAACAGGCCACCTCTGAAGCTAACTCAGTCTGTGCCAGCAGCACAGCTCTTTTAAAAATGACCTGCTGATAGCTTAAATTAAATCAATCACCCTCAGGGCTACGAAGGTAGAGGCCATTATTGTTGCTGTAAATTATGTTAGCATAGCTGGACTAGGGGCAGGCATCATTTAGCCGCCATTTATATTCCCGGCTGCAGCAAGCGTGCTGCTCTGCACATTGCTGAACCGTCCCTCAATGCTGTGCGGGGCTCCCCTGGCCGAATGCCTGTGCCAAGTGACTGAATGGTAATGTTGTTTAAACACACCATCCACCAGTTCGCTCATGTCTTACATGCCTTACTTACAGAAAGGAGACCTGAAATAATTAAATAAGGCATTGCATTCACACAACCACCCACAAACATATATGTGTGCAACCACACACACAACACACCCACACACACAAATACTGAGCCATCCAGCCAGAATAGTCGGCAGGTGTTGCGGCTGATACCTTGCCGGGCCAAGTGGAGCTGGCGGGGGAATTTCCTGCACCATTGGCTGAGGTGATGGCATGCCACTAGTGGGATTTGGGTGTCATTCAAAGTGCAGGCTTTGTTACAGCCTTTCAGGGAGGCCTTCAGAGCACAAAAAAAAAAAATACAGCCTGGATCATCCTGGCCTCCGGGCACAAACCTGACAGAAAATTGGCCCATTAAAATCTCACTCTGGCCTAGATATTCTGCCTTTGTCTGTGTAGCTGATGCTATGTGGGGGCCTCGTTCTCCCTTGAGATGGCCGCTCCAGCCTGTAAAGTGACAGTAATATGATGCCTTACATGAGCCGAAAGATGTTAAAACCACTGTTTGCTTTCAGATTACATTCCCTAAAGCTGCGCAGGCAAGCAAACTAGCTTACATCGCTTGCACTGGGCTGTTCTCTTTCCCACAACCCGCTTCTGATAACAGGGTCAAGCAGCACTCCCTAGAACACGAATAGAGTGTGTTTATGTGTGTCTATGTGTGTGTGAAATGCATTTGTGGACCACCTTCAATGACAGTATTTGGTCACTGTGCCGGTATCTGTTGATTTGACTGCAAGCTTATTGAGCCAGTTTTTACAACTGCAGTCGTTTCTGCAGTTTCATGGGCTTTCTGGCCCCAATACACCTCATCTAGCTCATCTAGCTTGATAATTAGCTAGATGAGGTGTCAGGGAGTTGTACAGGACAATGTTAGGGTCAGGGAATTGTAAAATTGTGCAGGGCAGGGGTGGCGCATGAATATACTGGAATATACAGCAATATGTAGCTGGTGTCCTACTGGTTAGGGGGTTCTCCCTGTGATCAGAGAGTAATGGGTTCAAATCCCAAGATTGCTAGTGACACCATAATGGTGACCTTGAGTAAGGTACCGTCCCCACACTCAGCTCCCTGGGCTCTGTGTTCCTGGCTGCCTGTTCCTTGTGAATGGATATACAGAGGAAGACGTTCATACTGTGTGATGTGGTGTGTTCCCCTAAGACAGAATGATCTACTTTTATACTGTTTACACTTTACACTATATACATACACATACAATACATGCACATACAAAATGTATTTCCAGCAGTGAAAGCATTATTAGGCAAGTGCGTGTGCGTGTGTTTATGTTTGTTGTGGGGAGAGCATCTGTGTGTACTCCTTTGATTTGAAGTACCGCTGACAAAACAGCAACAAACAATAACACCCCTAGTGACTTTGACAGATAGACTGAAGGCAGATTTGTTTCACACTGAGCATGCTCAGAATGGCCAGATTAATCAGGTAAATAAGCTGTCAGTCAAAGCAACAGAACAGTACTGAAATACAGTGATCAAATACTGTCTATAAAGACAACACAAAAAATAATTACACACACACACAGCAAGTTTTAAATAACATCTATACTACGTTAAAGTTCCACATCAATTCAAGTTAAAATTGTTTTCCTACACAACCTGCAGAGAAACATTTGTGAACCTTTGTCTTGTTTTAACTGCAAATTATTTTGCACTTACAATATAAGGAAACTTAAAGAGTACTCCTTTAGAACTCAAACCCCACCTTGATAATGTGGAATTGTTGTTTGTCATATGTGCAGAAATGCTTAAAATCATTATCTTTGCCCCAAATTCATTAATGCATTTTAAAGTCCACCTCTGAAAAACCAAAAAAAAAATCCACAATTATAGACTAACTGGACTGGATCAACAGTCAATAACCCATGTTATAACCCTGGAAGGTTATAGCTAATCAGCACAGCATATTTAGAACCAATGTCAAAAGCTTCAAATAATTTTGGCTGTATACTTCATTGTTTTTTGCCCTGTTTTGTAAAGGCAGTAAGTCTTGCAAGGGAATGGGCTCCAGTGATTTCACCACATTTAGGGGAGTGAACTGCACTAAGCAGTGTGAATAAAACACAAATCTTCTCCTGGATTATTGCTTTAATATGTCAGTGCTGCAAACCCATATGTTACCATTATGTTGAACCGTTTGTTTTACACCTTAAGAGCATGCGCATAAAGTTATTTTTTTCTGGTCAACTATTGTGGTCCCTTTGATTTGTGTATTTTGTAAAAAAATGACCTTTAACCATAATGCAAAACATGACTCAAACTGAGGTCATTTCTTTACAAAATGCACAAATCAATGGTACCACAATAGTTGACCAGAAAAAAAAAAACACAAACAAAATGTACTTTGACCTCCTTAGGAGTGGCAATGTTTTCGGTCCCTTTTAAGTGGATCTGAGTTCTTTGACAAGCTCACATAGACAGAGAACCATGACTCCTGTATCCTATATCCACAGAAATTATTATGGAACTCCAAGAGTGGAAAACTTGGGTAACATCAAATTCAAGGACCTTTCAAGGACTTTCCAGGACCAATATCTTCAAATAAATAATTTTAGAAGCGAATGCAATAAAAAACTGTGAATAACATAGAATTGTTGGGAAAAAAATCTATACAATAAAGTGAACTGAATGTATAGCCTACATTCATGTCAATAACATTCATAGCCTACATTAATATCCACAATGCATGGATATGTCCATGATACATACATTAAGGATGTACATTACTGTTTTATGGAATTTTAGTTGAAACTAGACCATGCAAAGTGTGCTTGCTCAAATGCAGCAATGTCTGACCCTTCTTTTCCACCCTTTTCTTGATGAGGCCTGAGGTTGACTAACAAGTCTCATAACTGTGGCCTGAAGAAATTTGGTGTGTGTGGTGTGTGTGGGGGGGGGCAGGGCCTGAGGTCTCATATGAGGTTTCATAAGAATTGGTCACTGTATAGAGCCTGAAATCTTTTCCTTCTGAAACTGCATTAATTTCAATGGGGTTAACAATTAGGGCAAGTGAATGGGGGAAAAAAGGGATGAGCAAAAGACAAGGAAATGATGAGTGCAGGAAATCACCAACTGTGTTTGTGTGTTGGGGAAGATATCCTGAGGTCTCATATGAAGTTTGGTGGGTTTTTGATACAGCATTTCCAAGCAGGACTATCTCAAATGTAGGCCCTATTCATTCCCTGTGGGAATTTTTTGGAAAAATGGAAATAATGAACGAATGACCAGTTATAGCAAAAATTACACTATATCAGTCCTGATGTGTCAGATTTGGAATGGTGTCTCAAACTTGACAGCCCTGGGAGGAGTAGTGGGCCAAAATAAAGATAAAACTTAAGAAGAACAATAGTTTGTTTGCTCTGCAAGCAGCTCTACACACCTTAAGTTAACAAAATACAGGAAACACAAATGTAGTGCTGAAAATCAACAGAAGTACAAACAAAATTTCCCTAATTAAATGTCAGCATAGGCATAATTTTAAACAAACTTGTGGCAAAACATTGACAGCAGTCGTCATTCATTCAAGGACACGTAAGAACCCTAGGAAAACAAACCATCCGGCACAGTGAGGAAAATCGAATCTCTGTCCGATGTTTCAGAAAAGTACAACTACATCACAGTGAAAAAACAGCTCCAACTAATGCTTGTGTGGCAAGAGCTCTGGGAAAGGTTCTCTCAGCCCATATCCTGAAAGCTCATGGTAAAATGGTAGCAGGGGAAGGAAAATGAATTACACTCTACCCTTGAATTTCAACTTTTTCCCCAAGTCTAACAATGCCCCAACTAACTTCCTGGGAACTGCATTTGCCTTGGGGAGACTGAGTGATATTTCTCAACAGTGTGTACTTTCAGGATGGAGTGAGGGAAAAGGGGTGGGGGGGTGGGGGGTTGTGGGGAGTCTAGTCTCTGTTCCACCTGCAGCTCAGCTGGAGCGGTTGGTAATGAGGACCTGTCGGAACCCGGCCCTGCTCTTCCTCCACATAACGCTGGCAGACAGCGAAAGAGAAAGCCGAGGAAAAGTCTCCTTCCCGTCACTGTATGCTAATCCCAAACCCTTATTACCTGAACCTGCGATACGTTTGAAACCTCACACTGCCAGGCCGTTACACATGTGCTGAAGTAAGGAGCTGAAGCTGCTTCCATTTAGCTGACTGCCACAAAATGAGCTGAACTGGAAATAACACTACTACTAATAATACAAATAAAAAAAAAGGACAAGAGCACAAAAGTTTTACCCTTCACTTTTTCGTCCTTCGTGGATTGATGACTGAGCCTTGCTATAAAATGGATCCTTAATTCCTTCTGCTTAGCCCCTGGCCCTCTCTCTGTCCCCAGGCTGTAGGGCACAATGCTTTATGGCTTCGATGAAAGGGGACGTGTTTGGAATGCTGGGGGATTTACAGCAAAGCTATGTTCGCTGTGGAAGCAGTCTAACTGTGTAAAATGGAACATAAAATGTATAGACCTCTTTTGTGCCAAATAGGCAATAAAGAAAGCTTCATTTGCATTGTACACTTTTGCATAAATATAAGTGCCAAAAAGGTTCTTTCAGCACAGAACAGGGGTTCCCAATGCCCACAAAAATGTGCATAATGTAGCACCAGCAGGACTGGGTTTATGGTCGCCTGCCATAAAACAAACAAAACAAAAAGTCGCCAACCTTGGTCCTGAAAGCTCACTGCCCAGCACACTGTAGTGCTTCTAATGCTTTAACACATGCAAACGCCTGCCATAAAACTGCAGTCGCCAGCCCTGAAAGCCTACTAGTGCTTTTAATGCAAACTCTACCCAGAAAGACCCTGTGTCTAACCCGGGAGTCGAACCCAGGACCTTCTTGCTGTGAAGCAGCAGTACCAACCCCTGCCCCACCTTGCCGCCCACGCTACATAATATTTTTCCTCTGGAATTGATGTTTTACTGCAGATGAATCAAAGCTGATTAAACTGACAGTGGAGCATAGCGTCCCACATAGCGTATAGACATTAGGGTGACCAGACATGCTGTGTTCAGTGGGACAATCCGTCATTTCAGATTTACTTAAGGTGATTGAGATATATATATATTGTGTATAACATGGTATCTGTTTGTTTCTGATCATGTTTTTTTTTCTTGGGGGTCCACATTTCTGCATCTTTGACTGCATGTGTCCATGTACAGTAACAGCTATCATATCTTATCTTATCAGCCAGATCAATTGCTTGTTAATTATGTATAACAACACAACAACAAATAAACTCATCTTATAGGACCCCAGCTGTGCATTTCCAGGGTTTAATGAACAAACATGGTGCAAGAACGCAATATAACCTTTTTGTTTACGTTTAGCTTTTTGTTTATGTATAGCAATCATTAGTCCCTCCTTCCTTTCTCTCTTTAGGGAGAAATGTATTGTAATATGTATTTATGCAACAACATATGTGGACACATGCCATCCCATAAATTAAGTCTTTGTAATAGCGACATGTAACTAGAGTGCCCTAGACAACAAGCAGGTAAGATATGCTTGTTTTTTCAATACTGTGAAAACAGTAAACCAATGACAAAAATGCACTCATGTTTATTCAGTGAGATGTTTCTATTTCAGCTTGAGATAGCCCTCCAGTTTCTGGCGAATGATTTATGTAATCTTGGTAAAATTACTTGCCTTTCCAATGCTATCCGCATGCCAGAAGAACAAACTACTGCTGCAGTCAGCATGTGAACATACTTAAGTGTGTATACTGTCTCCTCTATGCAAAAAAAAAGGTGAAATATGGAGGCTAATAAATTCATATTTGTATGACCTCCATCCTTTTTATAATTTTTTTTTCAGAAAGTTGACCCAAGAGTAACTAGGTACCAAAATTAGAGTTTACAAACTTTAAAAAATCATCTTCTCAAGTCAGGCACGGCAAATTTCGAATGCATCAAAGGCTTGACTAATAGATTTCAGAGCAGGATTCAGAGCACAGAGCTGAGCAGAACAGGGAGATGGATACAGCTGAATAATAAATCCGCTGGCCGCCGGAGTTTCATATTCACAAGACTGCTCTGATATTTCATTTGAGCACTGGCCTGACCTCTTCTCACGCCGGTCATCCTCGGTGCACATTTGGACGGTGGAATTGTGAGAAATATCCCGTAACACATTCCAATAAAATCTGCTCTGACTCATCGAGACGAGAAGCTTGCCAAGGTGTAAGGTGGCTAACCCCTAGATCCATACAAACCTATAATAAAAATCCCATCACATCTGAGGAGAATTTAAAGGAAACCATAAAATAAGGGTGATAAAAATTCCATCAGATACTTTAAGCGGGTCCACAGAAACATCAGTATTAGATCTGTGCTATAGCACTAGCATTTGCGACAGGAAAGGTGAAGAATAATGATGAGGGTCTTTCTCTCTTCGTAAAGTAACGTAGTATTTTTGTGAGATAGCTGATGAACTTAAAACTGAAGAACATAGAACATAATTCTTTACAGTTCAGAAATGGGTTCCTATTTATGTGCCCTATTTTATGTCAAAGCACAAAATGAAAAATATGCTAAACATTATAATAATAATAAATTTACCCATCAAGAGCAATGAATGGGGTCCAAGCTGATTGCGTCCAGCCCTTCAAACTGCAATGCTGACAGGTTTAAAAACTTTGAGCTGCACAGGCCATTCATGAAGTATGTAGAAGATTTCCAATTGTCCTGTTGTGACACCTCCCAGGGGCCAACATTCATGGCACTTGGCACACTTTCTTGTGCTTTTTCACCAAATTACGTTTAAAATGAAGTATGGTGCAACACTGAGGCATTGCTAAACTATGACAATATGTCATAGTTTTTTTGTATTTGCAAAAAAATACTGAAGTGATTACACCTTGAATTGTAATTTATAATTATAAATTATAACATGCTTATTTCAAGGAGGTTGTGGCTAAGTAACAAGGACATGGGCAGTTAACCATGTTTAAACTAAATCACAAGAAAAAACACACCATTTTGACCCTATAAAATACTTTATTTGGAATTAGAATCGAGAAAACGTTCAGGGAAAATCATTGCTGCTTTGGGAACCCCTCCCCTGATCAAGCCTCCATGAGTTATAAAATGCTCTGGCATTGTATGCAGATTTGTTTAAGTGATTCTTATTTAATAGAATTCTTATTCAATGTTTATTTGATTAAAAACAATTTTAATGTCTCATTACTGAGTTTTATGGTATAGATGATTTTGGGTAACCGTATGTATTTAGAGCCTTTATATTTGTATGTTAGTATAAGGAATGAAAGTATCCTGCTATATAGAGCCCTTCTGACTAAGTGTGTGTAATCAGGCATCTGTGTCTCCTTTGTTGACTAACAGAGTGGCAGAGATGGAAGAGTGAGGCTAAACAAAACATTTTGGCCTGCTTGCACACAACAGCAAAAGAGAAATGGTCTGCCACTCCCTGAGCCTGAGCCCAAGGAGTGGGAGGAATTGTCTCTTAATAAGCAGCATACTACACAGAGAGGCATAACAGATAGGCAGTGATGATAGATAAATGAAAAAAGAACAGAAAAAAAACAGAGAACGAAAGAGCATGAGGGTTCTGCTCACACTTAATCATGCAGCTGTCACGAACATGGATGTCAGCACCGCCTGTGAAATGCATGTAGGCTTTAAACAATTCAACAAATATCAAACATGCCCTCCACCCATAACCACTATTTCACAAATAGGCAATACATTATTCATAAACTATTGAACCTTGGAGCTTTTATCCATAAAAATCCTATTCCATAATTTTTTTTTCCAGCCATTACAAAACATATGATAAGCTACTGAATGATCCATGAATCAGCAGTTCAGTGCATCATGACCATTCCATCACTTCATGCAATGTAATCCAATTATTCATTAAAATGTTAACAATAAATTCAAGCACAGTAACAGGTCCTCGACTGCCATTTTAGTCCTCAATAAGCCATATCCATCGGTAAAGCGAGTATAAAAATGTACGTGGGAGGAGTGTCAAAAAATCCCAAATCAACAAAAACATCAGGGCCAGCCCACAACAGGTGTGTGATCAGAGATTCAGGAGTGCGTGAGCGCCTTGCATATATCACAATTTGGACTTTTTGTCTATATTGTACACTTACAGCCAAAAGAGAACTGTTCTCTGAAATTATTATGGATTCTCACCAAAACATGATTTGGCAGTGTTCTATGGGTTCTCCTTTGGCTTTGATGACTGCCTCATACTGTTTTGTCCTACTTTCATAAATTTGAAAATGGTCTAAAGAGACTGTTTCCAGCACTTAACTGCTGGCCACAAATTATCCATTACATTTGATGGGCTGTCTGCGCCTCAGTTCTATATTTGCCCCTGTTCAACACAAATCAAATGTTTGATCTTTTTGTGTTTTGAAAAATATTACTTATTCTCTACCAGTTTGTTTGATAACAATAGTCTGACCTATTATTTCAGTCAAATACCTCTTTCTTATCTGCAACAGTCTGTGATAGGCCGGCAACAATGTTTGGTAGGTTGTATATGCCAAAGTGAAATCCACATGAATGCCAGGACCCAAAGTTTCCCAGAAGAGCACGGCCCACAACCACCCACTGCCTCTGGCGGCTTGTTTTTTCCCATAGTCCATCCGGGTGTGACCTCTTCACCAGGTAAATGCACCCAGTCACCCACATGATGTAAAAAATAATGTGATTCATCATAGTTACCTGGATATACCACCTTGGAACACATTTGGTAGATACTAAACACAGGTAATTACTAACTGGTTCAACAAATCCACCTATATGGTGTATACACAAACAAAAAATAATTCTAACAGTAACAGCAGAACCCAACAATATATTGATAAATGTCAAATTTGCTATTTTTAATCTTCTGTCATTTTAATTAAGTACTATTGTGTATGTTTATGCTTATAAACATCTATACATTTTTTGAGAACAACTTGACTCGGGAGACACCACCTCTCGCTCTTTTTGTGAATGAGAGATGGTGTCTCCCGAGTCACGATGTTATCAAAGAATGAGACTGCAGCCCGGACATTGAACTGTTAGCAGTGGGGCTTCATCCGTATTTTTTGCCCTGGGAATATTCACGTGTTCGCCATTGTTGTTTACATTCCTCCTTCAGCCAACGTGACGGCACCTTGTGATGTCATCCAGTCCGCGACCACTAGACTGCAGACAATTCACCCAAGTGCTTTTGTCTTAGTAACAACTGCTGATTTCAACCATATCTCCCTTAACAAGACACTGTGCACCTTCACAGAGTTTGTACACTGTCCTACCACATAAAACAAGACACTGGACTTGCTGTATGCTAATATCAAAGATGCATACAACTGTTCAGCTATCTCACCTATGGGAAGATCAGACCACAACCTAGTGCACCTACAGCCAATCTACCTGCCACTAGTCAAGAGGCAGCCAGCCACTATCAGGACTGTGAGGGAATGGACAAAGGGGGTCAGTGCAGCCATGCAAGACTAGATGGAGACAACGGACTGGGAGGCCCTGTATGAGCCACATGGGGAGGATGTTGATAACCTCACAGACTGTGTCACTGACTACATCCATTTCTGTGTGGATAACACTGTACCAGTGAAGTCCATACGCTGCTTCCCCAACAACAAGCCTTGGGTCACCAAGGACATTAAAGCCCTCCTGAATGAGAAGAAGGAAGCTTTCAGGTCAGGAAACAGGCAGCCAAGGAAGTACAGAGGCACTTGTCAGCGAGGTTAAAGGAGGGAAAAGATACAGGAGAAAAAAAAGAGCTGCAGCAGAATAAGAGCAGATATGTGTGGAGAGGCATGAAGAACATCACAGGCTTTAAATCCAGTACCCTAGGGACCCCTCCATCACTGTGAAGCCAAACTACAGCTCTCCGTGCTCTCCATCCATTCTTTTCCCTACTCTCTCTCCCACCGTTGTACCAACCAGAGTCCACTCCTCCTCTCTACTTGCAACCGAGGACTCTGACTCCCATAAACCATACATCACTATCATCGAGAACAAAGTGAGAAGAGAACTTCACAGAATCCATCCTGCTAAAGCACCAGGCTCAGATGGCTTAAGCACACAAGTGTTAAAGCTGTGTGCCTCTCAGCTATGTGGAGTACTGCTGTGGATCTTCAACCTGAGCCTCAGTACAAAGAAAGGGCCTGTGGTGTGGAAAACATCATGTCAGGTCCCTGTTCCTAAGAAGGTGAGACCCGATGCCCCATCAGACTACAGACCAGTAGCACTCACCTCAGACAGCATGAAGGTGTTTGAGAGACTGATTCTGAACACTCTCTGCTCCCTGGTGAAGCCAGCGCACGATACCCTCCAGTTTGCCTACCAGGCCAAGATTGGAGTTGATGATTCCATCACCTACCTGCTACACTGTGCCTACAGCCATCTTGACAAGCCAAGTACATCCCTGAAGATTGCTTTCTTTGACTTCTCCAGTGCCTTCAACACCATTCATCCAGCCTGGCTGGGGAGCAAACTGTCTGCTATGCAGTTGCATGCCCCTAGTTGAATGGATTCTGCACTACCTGACTGATAGGCCACAGTACGTAAGTCCGACACAGTGTTGTGTAGCACTGGAGCTCCTCAGGGAACTGGTCTTTCACCATTCCTCTTCACCCTGTACACATCTGACTTCCAGTACAACACAGAGGGCTGCCATCTGCAGAAATTCTCAGATGACTCAGCAATAGTCGGATGTATCAAGGGTGGGGACGACTCGGAGTACAGGATGGCTGTGGACAGTTTTGTGGACTGGTGCGAGCTGAATTAACTGCAGCTCAACATACAAAAAACAAACGATCTGGTGATGGACTTAAGAAGATCACAATCTCCTGTCACTCTCCTGTCCATTACAGGAGTGGATGTGGAGATTGTTCATGACTTTTAAATACCTTGGTGTACACATTGACAACAAACTGGACTGGTCAAATATCTCTCTGGCCACTTACAAAAGGGGTCAGAGAAGCCAGGACTTCATACGTAGACTCCGATCTTTTAGAGTCTGCAACACCATGTTGCGGATGTTCTATGATCCTGTTGTGGCCAGTGTCATTTTCTATGCTGTGGTGTGCTGGGTTTGTAGCATGAAAGTGGCAGACAGGAAGAGACTCAACAAACTGGTCAGGAAAGCTAGCTCTGTGG
This sequence comes from Ladigesia roloffi, assembly GCA_037577295.1. Lineage (NCBI taxonomy): Eukaryota > Metazoa > Chordata > Actinopteri > Characiformes > Alestidae > Ladigesia > Ladigesia roloffi. The sequence goes on along the minus strand of JBBKCR010000034.1, from coordinate 6,074,009 downwards.
TGGGTGAGGAACTGGATAGTTTGGAAACTGTGGCTGAAAAGAGAGTATCTTGTCCAGACTTCAGTCCATTATGGACAATGTAGACCACCCACTCCACAGTGTGGTGAACCACCTGAGAAGTACCTTCAGCAACAGACTTACCAGCTTATGGTGCTCCTCTGAATGACACAGAAAGTCTTTCCTTCCAACTGCCATATGACTGTACAACTCCTCCCTCAGTCACACACCAACACCTTCCTTCTGATTGCCCTAAGACTCTACAACTCCTCTCTCAGTCACACACCGATACCATAATGTGTGCAATAGCCTGCTGCTGCTACTTTCTCATTACTGGTTTAAATAACTTTCATTAAGGAAGAATATGTGCACTATTTTAGTGTGATGTGCAACATTCTATGTGAAATACTATGCAATGTTCTCAATATCATGTGCATTATTGTTCTCTATATGATGTCAATGTATTACAATCACAAATATTATGTGCAATATCAATACTGTTGTTAGTAACACCATTAATAATGTAACCTGCTATATCTCTACTTCTTTTTCTAGATTTTATTATTATTATTTTTTATTAGATTAATTTAGACTTGTATTAGACTTTATTTATTTATTCTAGTATAATATACTAGAATAATTTAATTTTTACTTTTATTTTATATTTGTCTGTTGTCTTATGTCTCTCTGTGTCTGTGTAATGTGGTAGTCACACAAACAATTTCCTCCATGATATAATAAAGATTTCTGATTCTGATTCTGATGTGCAAGATGTAAGCTGAGGATTTTCTGTTCAAGTGAACCCTACATGATGTGCTTCTCCATCTTAGGCTTCCATGACCACAGAGGCATACATGGTGAAAGAGAACAAAAGGAAGTTCTTATGGGTGATAAGACATGTATGTACAGGTGTGGCAGGCTTGTCTGTGGTGTTCTGGGTATTTAAGAGGTGGGAGTAGTTAACACTGGACTGGTCTCTGATTCCTCTTCCCTTCCCTGTTCTCTCTCTCAACTCTCTCTGGATCCTTTACTTTGAGGTAAGCGTTGCTCAGTTGAGAAAGTGAAAGAGAGAAAGAGAGAGAGAGAGAGAGAGAGAGAGAGCATACTGAGGACCTGTGAAATCAAGATCCTCATTGTGCTTCAGTTCTCTACTTTAATGTGATAAAACATGTTCATGTCCATTGTGGCAGTATGTTTTCGCTTAGGATACTTGACTAACCAATCAATCAACCAATCAAACAGCCAGCCAACCAATCAATCAATCAACCAACCAACCCATCCAATATGATATGAAGACTTGAACTGTTACCAAAGGCATGTTCAACAATTAATTAATTAACAAGTTGTTACACAAATAATGTTGTAGCCTGATTACCAGGGCAAAGAGAACAAACCAGAGGTTTATGGACATTTGCTGAGGGTAAAAGTTGCGGCATTCATTTTCTGATGCACTGACAACACTGGTGTCTGCTAAAATGACAACATGCATGAGGGAAAGAAATGAGTTGTCAACCTCTGCCATGTTTGTTTGCCTTTGTTGTTTGTCGACGGGAAACTGACATTAAAAGTGGAGGACTATGTTCATGGAAAAAAAAACAACGCAGATGGCTCAGCACCGCAAACACTTGCTAACACAATGCTCCCCCTAACCCTTGCAATTACTTTTGCAATATCGTGCTCCGCTGAGCATTTTTAATGAACACATAACAGAAGCAATTAGGTGCGTGATGGCATTTTCCTTTTTTAGCGACTAATTAAAGCACAACTTTACATGGTGACCTGGGCCCCACCGCAGGTGAACGGCAAATTCTCATGTTCAATATTGCCACAGCCTGATGAGGGGGAAAAGCATGAAATGAAATTGAATGAGATGAAAAGAGGAGGCAGAGGAAAGTGTAAGCTGACCTCCTACTGCGTTTGTCACTTAGCCTCCAAAAACCCTACTCTTCTGTCGTCCATAAATAGTGAAAGGTGATCTAAGGAAGAGTGGAAGATAATGTGTCATCGGAGAGGGAGTGGAGCAGTGTGGGATGGGAAGGCTCAGTTACAGCCTGGCCTACGCTGCTGACAGATGTATTACTGAAACGAGAGGGATGTGAGGCATAACCATAATAAGGTAATCCCTCAGCCAGCAATACTTTATTCAAAGGACACTATTAGCAAGGAAGAAGTCTGTTGCTTAAAGATGATAACATGTGATACAATTTATTTAACCCTTTCAGACCTGTATTAATCTGTATATACGCCCATGTTTCTATTCCATGATATCAAAACAGCCTAATTTTCACAGTAGATATATGGTGATTTGTGAATAATTCATAAAAAAAAGAAAGTTTTAAGGTTTAATAACTAAATGAGAATCCTACAGTTAAAGTGTCTTTCTGGTTTAAAATATTTTTTTTGCTCTGATTTTTATTTTTGGCAATTATGTCAAACCACAGCGTAATCAAGTCTTATAATGTGGCTGCCCCGGAACAGACTGGTGACCTTGCCAAGGTGTGTGGTCTATTACTGCTGGAACAGACTCCAGCCCCCTCTGCAAACCTGGCTAAAGATAAGCAGGTCAGAAAAATTTATTTTTCCTCTATTAGAAATCCAATATTTATATTGGATGGAGATCAATAGAACTAGGTCAGAATTATTTGGCTTCTCGTTACATTAACCTTTACTAAAAAATCCTTCTCATATGAAATGGCCATATTTTATCACAACAGTGACATTAGATTACCATAGTCATTAAATATGTCTGCGTGCTACAATATGTAAATAAACAACAAAATACCCCTGACATGTTAAATATTTTAATCAAGGAGCACAGCAGAATTGTACAAACCAATGCATGCTAGTAATAGACAAAGCAGTGGAATAAACTCTTCAACAAACAGAGGTATAAGATTAAGAAATTCATATTAGGAAATCCCAGAATCCCCTGTTTTTAAGGAAGAAAGGACTTCTGTACTCAAACTAATGTGAAGCAGCAATGCTCTAAAGGCATTGTGAAATGTGTACTGCAGGCCTGCTAAGGTTATAAAAAACATTGTTAAGTAATGCTTTCAACAAATATAACGGCCATGATCAATCGGAAAAATTCGCCTGGCTCATATATAAGGTGAGCTCCCTTTTTCCTGCCTATAATTGTGAAACAGAATGGCACAGATCCCTGTTCCCAAACCGATGAGCGATGGAATAAGGGCAGTGGAAAATACCTAAGGGAGCTTCATTTCAAATTCAGAACACCTTTTTCGAAAGCCTCAGAGAGAAACGTCAAAACCTTTTTTTGACTAAATTATTATTATAATTGCTTCATGGTTTCTAGTCCTGCTCCCAATTCAGTGTCTACAGAACGCAGAATTCTTCCTGCAAATTAAAACCTCTGTCACAACAAATGTCTCTCAAATCAAACCCATTAAGCGTAAACCCTCTGTTAAGGCTGGCCTGCCTTCAGCCCTAGAACAAACAGTGGAGACAGAGGTAAGCTGTAATCGATACTGTCTCAGACATGAGGCTGAGGATGAGACTCATTCAATAACATTAACAAATAACCCGGCAATGGGGGCCATTATGCATTGAAATCTAAAGAATGGATAGCCTGCATTGATCGCCACACTAATGCCATGTTTTACTTCCTTTCAGAGCCTCGCCTGTCTCTCTAATTGCTTTAAAATATGGAGCAGGTGTGTGGTCTGGTTCAGGCACTATTCGTCATGCTCCTTAGAGGGTCTTGGGCCTTCAGTGTTGCTCTTGCCCCTGTTGGGCAAAGGTAAAATATGGAGGTACAATAGAACGAGGCTTTTGGATTTCATTAATGAGATAGTTAGGATTCATTGTACAAGAACTGTGCTACATCAAATAAAAACCACTTAATGCATTGTAAATACTGCACTAAGAACTATCATTGTGAATATTTATTAACTTGAAAAATAATTTTGCTTGTTCATGTTCTAATGCCTGTCTTCAATTACTTTATTCTGCAAAAAAATATATTTGCTAAAGGCTGCAATATGGCCACTGAAGTGTAGAACTACAGTGTAGAAGAGATTAACCTGGGCTTCTGGGCAGTGATGTCACCATTGCTGTAGAGGGCAAAGATGTGATTAGACTGTGTATTGGAGTTGGCAACGTGATCACTGGGCCCTGTGTGTCATAGACAGAAAATGGACTGGACTGTGTGACAGAGTGGAAAGAGACAACGTTGGGCCTATTGGTGTAGAAGGCAAAGATGGGATTGGATTCTATGTTACGGTGGACATAGATACCACTGGCGTCTTGACTGTAGTTGGCAGGGATCTCTGTGGGTCCAGAGATGTAACTGAACCCTTTGGCAGAGTGGGCAGAGTTGTCCTAGTACTTGCTGGCACACTGTACAGAGATGTGACCCTGTTGAGGGAAGGGGAGGGGATTAAACCCTGTGGCGGATTAGGCAACGATATATTGTACCCTGTGGTGGAGCTGTGATAGGAAACTGTAGTGGATTTGGCAAAGATGTCTTTGGACCCTGTGACATACTGGGCAGAAATGTATTTGAACCCTATGGCAGACTGGGCATAGACCCAATTCCACTACGTGGTAGAATGGTATATGCAACTGAATCGTGCACAGCCAGGCTACAGAACAGTTTTTAACCTGGACTGACACTGCACACAGTGCTCATCCCATTAGAAAAATACTCCATCTACATTACACACTCATATATTCTGATGAGCAGTCCATTTAATGGATGACTGTATTACCGCTCACCCACTACCGCCAAATATCCCTTTAAATTATATACTGCATCCTGGGTATTACTTTTTATAGGCTTAACCTACTTGTTATAGTATTTACCATGCACAGATGTTGTCAGACTTTGTGGCAGAATGAGTAAAGGTACATGGATAAATGTGATAAATGTGACAGGCCCATTGATGTAAATGTGTGGACCCCGTGTCTTTCTGAGCAAGGATTTTGCTAGGCTCTCTGGTGATGGGTGCTGGGTGATACACAGCCATACTCTGTGGGATATAGCTACATCCTCAGAGAGTGACAGAGTACTGATCTCAGACTGAACCTCTAGACCTTCACACCACACTTGTACTTCTCTAAAAGTCAAAAATGAGTCCAATGAGACTGTCTTAACACCATCATAGACCAACTTCTAGTCCCCAATATATACCGTGTATTCAGTCATTTCACAATGTTCTAGAATCAAACGCTAAACCGTTTTAGATGTTGAAAGGTGCACATCTCATTTTCCCTCCTGCGGTAATGGGAAAAGGGAACTTTTCATTATCTCTCACCCACTCTATCTCAGCCTATATTGTATTCAAATAAAGTATAAGGATTTTTTTTGCAATATTCTCCCTAGACAAATTACCTAAAGGAAACTCTTATTCTTTTTTCTGTATTTCTTTTCGTGTTTGCAGGTGTGCTGATGCCCAAATCCCGGGAGTTTTGCAAGGGAGAAAAAAGAGAAAAACACAATACGCAACCTGTATGAAGGTTTTCTTTCTCGTCTTAAATAAGCTGGTATAATACCCCCTTCTTCGCATGAATAAATAAATACACATAGGGTGCTGATTCAATGGACTAGATATGCGTCACCATCAGCAGGAGACGGCCAATTTCTATCATTTCTCTTCATTAAAAGTGAGCTGTGTACAGACTGAGAGGAAGATTAGGCCTGGCTCAAGCCTTTTGCTGTTGGGACAGAGGCCAGGAGCGTCGACTCAAGTGGCCAAGACAGATGCAGATGCCCCTGTGTTTCAATTAAACTGAAGTGCTACTGCTAGATGTGAGCCACATGACCTCATAATAAAGACAAACCCACACTATGATAATTAATGTGGCCTATATAAATCCTCAAACTTGTTTATTCAGACAATTACGAGCTCCTTTGATTAATATGCCTTTGCATTAAAGGAATTCAGCAGTAGATGGCTTTAATATCTGATAAAATGGCGAACAGATAAAAACGAGAAGCAAGTGGGCTGTGCCAAGGATGCATTTATTGCGAGTTTCCAGTAATGACGGGGGAGGACATCCCTCTCTAATTTAGTCACAGGAGTGCGCTTCATTTGCCTTTCGGGAGGCTGGCATCAAACCTCAGAGAAGGTCCTTGTTTGTTCAGCTCATTCGCACTAAAGCAGTCTCCCGTTTTTGTTTGGAGCAGGAGGATTATAAAATGTGTGAGTTGATGACTTTTAATGTACTGTTGAGGTCATACTGAAGTCGAACACTGTTTTTATGGCTTTGAATTTGAAGTTTGAGGGTTGTACATCATCTGAAAAAAAAAAAGGATTCTCTCCATTTAAAAAGTTACTGCCCATTACCAAATGTGTCATTTACAACTTTTCATAGTTAAGTAAGTCTACCATGATACCAACAGCTAAAGATCCAATCAAAAGCATTTAGATTATTGTAGGACACACTAGATGAGATTGAATTGTCGACTAGACGAATCTTGTTGTCTAGATGAATCAAGGCATTGATGAGGACCTCTCTTGATACAAAAAATAATGTTTAATCACAATCAAAACACTATTATAAATGCTGAAAATGGTGGGAATCACATTTCATGCCTATTGTAAAAAAAATCTGTTGATGTGTTGACATATATGTGAATGTCCACAATTGAATTTCTCTCCAAAACAAACAAATAAAACCCAATATGTCCTTTAGGTCTGTTGCATGACATATGGCTCCTGATAAAGCTGCCTGAAGAACAGTGAGACTGTGCAAAGCAGCATCCGGTCAAAGGAATCTAAATTAGACCATGTCTTTCATTTCTAACCCTTTCAGTAACGGCAAAAGTCTTTGTGTTTTGATTATCTTCTTTTGTTCAATAAATGGAAGATTGTTCAACTTTTACCTGGTACTGCATAAAAAGTATTTGAAGCTTTGTTTATAATGCAGGATGTTGTTGAAAGGTAGTTTTTATTTACACATGAGAGATTCTGCTGAAGGCTAATCAGAGTTTCCTGCCAGGGATGCATGTCTTTAGCTGCTAAATCAGGAGGTGGAATGGGCTAATTATGCACTGTAAGTAGCAGCGTCGCTCTTTGGAGCATGGGTTCACTCTGACATAGAGCTGACTCTGGCTTCTTCCTCAGCTCAGCCAAACCGGGCCTCTTCCTCCCTCCTTCCTCTGCTTTCTATTCCTGCCTGAGCGTCGAGCGTGAAAGTGGAGCAGCAAAAGAGAAATACAATGAGGAGAGAATCCTCAGAGCCTCGGTGGGGCCTGCTCAAATGTTCACTGGCAAGATAAAAGCTGCTACTGCAGGGGCAGCCAAAAGCAAAAGCAAGCCAAAATGTAATGAAGAGAAGAGGAAAAAAATCATGATGTATTGCTGAGGCAGGTCATCTGAATGGAAAAGGGCGAGAGCAAGAGGATGCAAAGGAGGGTGATAAGTTATGCAGTGTCTAGAAATGTTGTTGCATCACAGCTTATTCCCTTAGTTTGTTTCTATGTGTCTATAATATACACAAATAGATTTCTGCCATCCAATTATATTAAAAAAATCCACCTTTAGTATGTGCCAGCTCCCAAGAAGGACTGAAGCACTGAAAGGACATCTCTCTCTCTCTCTCTCTCTCTCCATCATCCCTTTATTCTCAACCTCCCTCTGCTCTCTCACATCCAGACTGATGCAGAGTCTATTCAATTAGTTACCTGTGACTGAACTCTCCATAATTGGTGTCTTCACTCTGTCGTTTCCATCTCTAATGTGACTTTTCTTCATGTCGAACATTAGAGAGGAGAGATAAAGAGTCTCTGACCGACACACACACACATCCTCTCAGGTCATCACTCTTTTTTGTCTTGCCATGGACCATCACTCACTCGTATGAGGTGGCTAAAAAATGTAACATTAATAGCCCAGACATGAGGGCCTATTACAAGTCGTAGTTTTGTCACTGAATGGCTTATAGTCCAGTAGTCCAGTAAAATCTCTGTTTTGCAGTGTGAACTTTAGGCCACCAGTTAAGAGTCAGGTTGGAATCCCACCTGGTTACATCCTCATTGGGAAAATCTTCAGATTCAAACACAATGTGCAATGCCTTTTTCCATACCAGCAAACTTGGTGCTGATATAATAACATGCTAACAGCAGGAAGAACACATTTATAAAGAGCATTCCCCCAAAAAAGTAGTCATGTCACTGTAACATTTTAAATTAGCACCAGTCTATTCAGCAGTCTCCAATATATAAAGAATATTGAACAAATTGATTGGTTTTATTAATTTTGCATTGGGCTCAGTGGAAAAAACACTGCTCTCTTCCTGGACACAATTGCCGAGATGCACTTCAGTGGGCTTAGAGAAGAATGCTGATTATGAATGGCCGACACGGCCAGACAGTCTGACCAGTTGTATCAGCCTGTCTGGCCAGAGCGGTCATTTGTAATTAGCATTCTCCTCTAAGCATGTTGAAGTGCATCCACGACAAAATACTGACAGAAATGTATTGCCTCTTGATTCTAAACGTTCTCAAGCGCAGTGGGGGCTTAGCCACTTCCCTGTCATTGATCTGAGTCCCCAGCTGAGTAGAATAAGTCTCTTGCACACACTCCTAATACACATTTGCAACAACAGATGGGAGGCGAACAAGTATAAAAGAGAAGTGATATGATGTTGTTCCTTTCTTATATAAGTGTGTTACACTGATTATACTGTGAGTGAGGAGTGTTAGGCACACCACAAAGAACAACTTGAATGCCTTATTGTAAATGGTGGCAACATATAAGAAAATAAATCAATAGATGCGTTATTTTACTCATGCCTACACTAGGCATACTGTGCTCTTATAATGTACTACTAGATAAAGTAAACAAGCTCATTTGTTGGTCCAGTAAGCACTTGAAACATGCAGCGTAATTTACGAGTGGCTCGCAGCAGGTCTGCAGATGAACATATGCAAACACAAAGATGCACACACACACACACACACACACACACACACACACACACACACACACACACACACACACACACACAC
>JBBKCR010000034.1:6022511-6032656 GCA_037577295.1 Ladigesia roloffi | reverse complement strand
AACAGTTCACTTTGAGCATGTGTGAACTGAACTTTGAACTAGTTCATAAAAAGTGTGAACTTGCACAACACTGTCCACATCTACACAGAGAAAGAACTGTGAAAGAAAGGATTCTAAAGCAATGCCATAGAAAAAACACCTTTGCTTCTTTAAAGAGCCTTTATATCAACAGTGCTTTAAATGAGATATACAAGTGTGCAGAACATCTTAAAACATTAAGGGCCCTCCATATATTGTGATAGTTCTATACCAATGAAAGGTCTAGAACAACAATCAAGGAACCTATTTGTTTCCCTCTGACATTACACTCTTGCAGAAGCTCCTAATGCAAATAGATTGAAATCATAATTGTTTTTCTATGATAATTTCTATGCAATACAACAACATTTTCTTAAAAAGACATACTGTATCTCTGACACTAAGAATAAAGAAATTTTCAAACCGGTATTTTTATACTGTAGCTGAAAAGAACATTCAGAGGGAATAAATAGGTCCTCTTCCCATTTACTTCAGACCAATGGGACGAACATACTTTCAGTTGGTTTTGTCAAAAACAGAGTGAAGAATTAAAAGAGACTTTGGTGAGAAAACTGATAAAGAAGCATCCCACAATTTACTGGGGGTGGTCAGTCCAGCAACACTTAAAAAGGGTGAATTTTTTTTTTATCTGGAGCAGTTCCATTTAAGAACAACTTTCTGTTCCTGAAATTGTATTTTTTAAAAGCATTTTATAAATGAGAAGCATGAGTTTGAATAACCTTATTAATGTGTAATAAACATGCACATAATGTTCTATACCAGTATCAGGACGAGCTCAGAACCCACTTATTTGCATCAAAATCTTCACTTGTTAGATCAAAGCTCCATTTCTGCCCCCCAGAGTGAAAGGAATTTTTCGCATATCCCCCCTTTCTGCATTCCAAAATGTACTGCCTCCATCCACCTTTCGAAACGTGAGGCTTTCTCTTGTTCCACAGTGGGACCGCTCAAAGGTTTGACAGGCCTTCAGCTTTCAAGGAGATGCTTTGCTGTTCTGAACACTGCCAACTCTACACTTCCCACAACCAGACCTACCTTCATAAAATAAAAGTGCCATAAAGTTTTCCACTTCTGCTTCCCTCAAGAAAATTTCAATGGTTTAAAGAACATTTCTGTGAATAAGATGCATACAGTTCCAAGCTTGGAACCATATATTATATATAAAAATACATTCATATATGAAATGATACTGTGGTTCAGCACTGGAACTACTATCAACTGGTACATAGCTAAAAATATTGATAGCCTGATAGATGTTAATATGCATTAGCATCAGTGGTTTTTCCTTCCTTGCTATTTAGCATAATAATAATATTAGCATGATAAAGTGAAGGCAAATAAGAAGAGGTAGGGTGTTAAAGAAAAGCAAATGGGAGAGAAAAGGGAATGGGAGGGTTGTTGAGATAAAGAAAGGTAGAGAATGAAAGGTTAAGAAGGATGATAAACAGTACGGATGACCACGTGAAACTCTTGGAAGTGAATTCCAGTCCACTCAATGGTCTCTGTCTATGAAAAGAGAGGGAGTGCTGGTGTCTGGCAGGCTTGTAGCAAAGATAAGGGAGCTATCTCAACACAGTTTATTGGGAATAGTGTCCCCCCATTAATCAAGGAGCAGGGAAGATGGAGGAGCCCACTCACCTTTTGCTTTGTTTTTCGTAGCCGCCGCTGGAATTGCGGAGTGCAAGAAAAGGAAGGTGTAGGAAGGGAGGGAGGGAGAGAGTTAGGAAGAGACAGGCAAGGGAGATAGGAATGGTGAGAGAGAGAGACAGAAGTAGAGGGAGGAGAGAAAAGGAGGAGAAAATAATTGATTAGACCAAACTTGACTCAGACACTGGCCACCTAGCATGCTAATTCACCTGTTCTAAAACATTGATTCCTATCAGCCTCAGAACAGTCTTTCTCGACACCAAACAGCATCTGCAAGAGCGTCTGCATAGCACTTTTCACAGATAACTATTCTGCACCTTGAATATCTATTAGGGTCTTAAAATGCCGAAAATGCCAATAAATGCATTTTCGGTTTCGGATGATTTTTTTTTAGTGGACTGAAACCGTGATGTTGCAGTCATGAAGCAGATGATGCAACAACGGCCACCACACGTCAGATTGGATTAGAGTCAGCATTCTACATTTCTAAGAAAGAGACAAGCGTAAAGATGTTTTTCATCAACGTGGGGATTAATTTATTCCGATCCCCATGCAGGGTATAGAGAGCATAGAAAAGCCCTTTGAGCCCCGTGAGTCTATAAGAGCTGTTGGTCTAATCGTTAGGATGCTTGCCTGTGATCAGGACTTGCAAGGTTTGAGTCTCACTTGTTGAATGGTTGAAATGCAGAGGTTTTAACAGCACCTCAAGCAGGGCTGTTTTCATTTATGGCAGATGGTCATTTTCTGTGTGTGTTTTTGGAGAGGCAAGTCTTTGTCTTGATACACTATTTTGTTAGAAGCCTATAGAGAATGTTGTTTACCTTATATATATATATATATATATATATATTTATATATATATATGAATAAAGGTCTTGCAGTGTATAAATGAGAATGAGCATGTTCTCATACAGCAGGAATGAAATGAGGCTCAAAGATCTTTGGTTACTTCGATGATATCAAGAGAATCTCCCTTTGCAGGGGAGTCTCTTTGTTGTGAGCTTGGTCTGGCGATGCCTTGTGATAAGAAGTGCCGTGTCAGATTGCCTTTGCGGAGTCCATGTGCCAGCTGAGGTCTCAGACGAACAGCAATCCTCTGTTGTGCTATTATCTCCTGAATGGCTATTGATCAGACACAACACCATTCTGCAACCGCTTCCCAATTAGCAATGCAGCACATGCCTCCAGTGCTCTCACGAAGGAAATGCATCTGAACAAACAATGCTCGCTCAATTCTGTCACTCTTCTGTCAAGGCCATGTCTTCCAAAAACCACAGTCAATTTTATATTTTCATTTTTACATACATATGGCCAGCTATTTATTGCTTTTCAGCTTGAACATAGACCACATTATCATTCAAGGTTCAAGATTGGAAACGTTTATTTTCATATGAACAGAAGAAGTTGCATTTCTCTGAAATTCTTTCTTTGCTGTCCACACAAATACAGATATTAGAGTTAAGAGTTAAGTACACAATCACAGCTTCACAGCATCAACCTTTAAGAGCTTAAATAAATGGGAACACAATTTTAACTCAATAACAAGATCTAATACCATTAACCAATCATTTAAAATAAATTAAATAAAGTGCCCCCCTACAGTCACACATACAACACACAGGATGAAAAATGTGAAATCCTTTCCCTTCTTAAAATATATTCACCAAGTGAAGCAGGAAGCTGCCATGAATGAGGGGTGCCAAGGGAGCAATACCTTGCTTAAGGGTACCTCAGTGGTGACACTAGCAGTGTTGGGATGTGAACCAACAACCTTATGATGTCCTAAACAGGCCTGAAATTCCATATCAAACCAAAAAGGAAAACTAAGCAAGAAGTGTCTGCTTTCTGGGAAATGTAAATCTCTACTACTTTTACATTAAAATGTATTTGTGTGTAACTAACTTCATAGAACCTTTTTTGTAAATTAGATGTATGAAGGTAAAAAACACACAGTGCAAAAAAGTTTTTTTTCTAGTAATATACATACAAGCCAAAAACCATTAAGAGGATTACTGTTAGGAGAACATGGTAAATTTGTCATCTTTTCTAACTGATCCAATCAGAGGCGTTGCTAGCAATTTTGGGCCCCCTAAAAGAAAATATTTTGGGCCCCATGCTTCCCCCAAACCGTACCAACACACACGCACTACTAATGGAGTTTCCTATTAGCCTATTATTAGTTTAGTATGTAATTAATTATTGATCACAACCTGATGACACTTTTCAGAAAGACACTACAAAATATCTATATAATAATAATAATTCAGGCTGAGTCAGAACTTGTTATAATTTGTTATAATGAATAGCCACCTGGTTCTTAGGACAAGACTAAAAGCTTGGATGAGATATCCAGGGCATAGATAACCTACAGGCTAAACAAAATAACATTTATAGCTTATTACATAAACAAACAAACCTTAATGTCTGTAATTTCAACACATATTGACCAATAACATAACACTTTGACTGCCGCGCCGTTTTCAGAAGCTTCGTCCAAGACTGTCAGCAGTTTACATAATTGTTGGCGATTTTTGTACAGCCACAGCGTAGCCTATTCTGTGTTATACAGACACATGGGCTCGTTTGAAAGGTGAGACTGTGAAAGTGACTGTGTATATGACTGACTGACTAAATATACCTTTCTTTGAGATAAAGTGGGTGACCAACTGTCTGCCCGTCTTTTCTCTCTCCTTTCGCTCTTTCCTCCCTTTGCGCTTTTGAGAACCGGACTTCGGCATGACTGCTGTCTAGCGACACTGACATCTGCGGACCATTTTTCACTAGACTAACGTAAACTGGGCCGTACCAAGTGGTGGAAGGTGTTGGGGGGACTTTGGGAGGCCAGGCTATACAAATATTGTTACAAACTAAACAACAATTAAAATCCTCATTACATTTCATTAATACATTGGATTAAAGAAAATACAATAAAGATCAAATGAATAACTTTGTGAATATTTTTACTCTAATAGATGGTTAAATATTAGAGGGTTTCCATGGGCCCCCCCGGGAATGCTGGACCCCATGAATCGTCCACGTTTACCCCCCTTTAGCTACGCCCATGGATCCAATAAATGCACTTTGCTGTTTAAAAGCTTTTAAATGGTTCTAATAGGAAAATATTATTTTTTGTGTGTTTCTAAAAGGACAGTCTACAGTTACTTCATAGAATGCCACTAAGTGCACAGTATGTTCCTTGACTGGGGCTGATGAGACTATAGTGCAAAGCTCTTGAGATCATGGAAAATGAATCATGTCTGTGGGCAGTTTGCTCATTTTCTGAAAAATTCAATACAACCCTTTTAGGCTATATATTAAGACTGGTTGAAGAGGACCTTGATAGTCATCTCTTGAATTATAATGTGTACTGATGAGTAACATTAAATTATGTTAATAATTATATAACCTACATGAAGGAGACATGGCAGTTACATTCTCCTCAATTTCTTAAAAAGTGACATTTTGACCATAAATGTTGGTGTCTGTTTTATTGAAATGTCCTTTGTTCAAAAGCAGGTAAATGTATAGAGAGAAAAGGAATAGAGCAGTGAAAATGAAGGGAGAAAAAAGCTCTTGAAAATAAAGCTTTTACAACAATGCTGGGAAAATGTTTCTAGCAACTACCTTTTGCTGATGATACACTTTCATATCTTTAATGATAGTTCAAAGAACCACCTATAGAAAAGGTTATGTGGAGTAAAAAAGGTGATTCTTCTATGCTGTCACTCAAAATAACACTTTTTGTCTTTCTTTCTAAGCACGTAAAGAGGAAGAGAAGAAAGGTGAGAAGAGCAGGGAGGAATAAAAATGGGTGGAGGATAGAAGAGGAAGTCATGGGGGTCTACCTGTATCCTGCAGTGAGAGAAGTGACAAAGTTCACTGTAGATCATCCTGACACCTTCCTCCCTCACCTGTGGCTAAGGTTACAGTGAATTATTCAGCGCAGCTGCATTATTGATGTAGTGTTATACTAGGATCAAGGGGCTGGAACCTACAGTACCAACAGTGACAACTTCTAGCTACTCAAACAACAGCTCTGCACCCCAACACCAAGCTAAGGGTGCAAACAATAGCTATAATGAGGCTTTGTAGGAACAAGAAATTTTGCCCTGGCCAAGACCAGTTTAGTAGTGTGTTTGAGCAGGACAGCGGTCCTCCAGTACCCAGTATTATGCTTATATTTACATTACATATCTTAGTGATGCACCGAAAATAAGGAAACACCCTGGTCGAAAACTGAAACTGAAACCGAAAGAAATTATTATTCAACTACTAAAAAATACATCTGTACAAAACTTTGAAGATATTTATTTAGCATTTAGACAATGCACAATATCAAATAACATTTTAAATTAAATGTTTTCCTTTTTTCCCCACTCATAACCAGCCTAAAAATAAGATGAAATATTATATTATATTATCTTCTCTCATAGAACTAGTGAAATCAGTTTTAATATTGTGAGTGACGTGCTTCAACAAATTTAATTTAGAGCAGCGTAACATAACAAAGACTCACATATATTAACTGTGATCACTGGAAAACTGTCATTCCTTTTCGAAAGAACAGACAGAAGTGAACAAGTGAACACAACACCGCTCGCAGTGTTGTTTATATTTGAACCACCAACAAAGTGGGACTCGAACTTAGGCCTTTCTGATCACAGGCGAGTGCACTAACCATTATACCACAAGCCCAAAAGCGGCTTGAAGGGCCTTTCTATGTGGACAAATTTTTGCTGCATCCCAAGAGGCTTCCTATCTCCCTAAGCCTATTTTACTGTCCTCTTAACTTTAATATAAATTAAGCTAAAATTGTTACCATAACTTTTACTCGTTTGTATAGGTCAAACTTTACACCACTGTAAAAGAGAGCTGGTAACAAATTATGTTAACAGGTGATGCATAACCAAAATAGGTTTTGTTTTGACAGCAAATGCCTATTACTCTGACTGCTCTGTATCATTCAGACTGCCTTATACAGGCTCTTTTAGTCTAAGAGAAAATTGTACATATTCACCCCCAACCCCACCTCTGGACACATGATTCACCCAGAGAGAGGGAGAATATTTGTGTGGCCATGTGAACTGTTATGTCATGTGCATCACATCCACAACATCGCATTCAGAAATGCACATGCCCTCACACACCCAATTGACTCAGGGCATCCTGTCCACTCTGCTTGCCTGGCGGTGTCTCTGACGTTGATTCTCCTGCAGCTATCAGAAACGCACCACTGCAAGCTGACTCAAAGTAAGCACTGCCGCTTCACTTAACAAACAAGAAGGAGGCTAATTATAGCCCCTACTGTATACACACACAAAGTGGAAAAGCAAGTGCACTTATAAAGTGTGCTACACCGAGGCAGCATTCATCATAGATTACTTTGATAACCTAATGGAAGAACCTGCTGGCTAATGCATCATTACAAGCATGACTGGCCATCTATGCAGTTTCAGGTACTTTACTGACTATAAAAGGCTTCTCTTCCAGGATTAATGACATAGTGGAATCTGTAATTAACTGGACACTGCCCACTTTTTTGGTTACTTTGTATTTAAAATGAGAAAATATTTAACATGCTGATGGTTAGTATTTACCAGTGTCCAGTGAACCATTTATACATAATAGTCCCTTCTACAACCCCCCACTCCCCCTAGTGAGTGTAAATAATAAACAATTATAAAATACATGACCAGATGAGCGTTACTGTCAAATGTAATATTCTTATGCAGATGCAGATTACTTTCTCAGTAATGCTTAAATCGGTCTATAAATTAATTTCTTTTTTTGGAAGTGAGATATATGCTCAGCTGGGTTCATGTTAGGCAAAACACTTGACTTGATAAAATTATTTACAAATTTAAAACACATAAAACCGACTGAATACAATCATTCCACATTGTGGGCCTGTCAAAAATATCCTAGCTGATTTAGCTGTGTTTTGGGTCATTGTCCCACTACTACATTACCAGTCAGACACATCTGACACATTTGGACACATCTTCTCACTAAATGTTTTTTCTTTGTTCTTATTATTTTCTACAATGTAGATTAATATTGAAAACAAGCAATATGATTTAAGAACTCCTGAAATTATGGAAATAACTTAAGTGGTTCTTGCGATTATGTGGAATAGAACAGTAATGGAATAGGATCACTAACTGTGAAGGCACGAAAGTCCACTAATGAAGTCTTGATGAAGTACACCTGTTAATTACATACCATTCCATTTTGATTCCTCATTAATCTGACTGAAAAAATGCCAAGAGTGAGCAAAGTTGTCATCTGAGAAATAGGTAATGTTTTCAATATTAATCTACAAGGTACCCAATAATGAAAAAAAAGGAAACTGTTGAATGAGAAGGTGTGTCCTAACTTTTGACTGGTAGTGTGTGTGAACAACCCAACACTGACGTGAGCAGTAGAGATGCTTCAACATACCAGAGTTTCTCTGCAGCTGCATATAACACCATGCAATCACCATGCAAGCCAACTGGCCCTGAGACTTTGTTCCAGGACTAAACAGGCTTTAAATATATGGTTCAGTAAAGCTGTAACACAGCTTTTTCATTCTTGGAGCTAAATGAATTGTTGTACCCCACAATAAGCCCTCTGATTCATCTATACCCAAGCAACATAGGAGATTTAGTGTTTATCTCTTTAGTTTTTTACTATTGATATGAAACAAGGTTTTTAATGTGTATATAAATCATTTCTCCAGCTGTACTCATGCAAAGAATACAAAAATATATAATGCATACAAATTACCATGAACTTTCTGTATAATCCCCTTCTCATTTAGTTTGTGTTTCAGGACACTCTCGATCTTCATGTACTCCACTAATAGCTTTTTTGTTAACTTTGAACTCTAGATGATATGTCATTTAGATCCTGCTGTGTATTTAAAGGGAGCCAGCTTTTCTTTTGGAGGTCCAGCATTCATTGTTCTCTAACAAATCACAGCCACATCAAATGTGTTAATAAAAAGAAGCAGCGATTCAAACAGAGGTTTTGAGGTATTATGCATTGATGGCTCCTAAGGAAACATCTAGTTTGGAACACAACCATAACCTGGGATGCATAAATGCAACAAGTAATGTCACATCAGCCTCTTTTTGAAACATACAGCATTAAACAAATATCTTTTACTGCTTTTATTAAGTCAACTGAATTTAATGTAGGGCCTCAATAATCTATTAAATGGAAAATAATACTGGCCAAAATCGATGACTATCAGTTTATCAGTAAGGTTGTGGGTTCGAGTCCCAACACTGCTTGTGTAATCACTGAAGTGTCCTTAACTAAGGTACTATCCCTACACACTGGTTCACTAGGTAGATGGATTAAATGCAGAGAAAGAATTTTAACATTGTTCACACATGACTAAAATGGGCAATGGTGAACTTCATGTATCATTGTGTTTAGTATTAGAACATGTAAAATAGTTTAAATTCTAAGCTTTAGCATCTCAACGATATGCAATAACACAAAAACGTAATAATGTAAGAAAACTACGCAGGTATAAACCAAACCACACTAATTATTAGTCCACATAACCTTTTGTTGCTTATTTGAGATAATAAGTGTTATTTGAGATTAAAAGTTGTTAATTAGATCTGTCAGTTAAAAACTGTTTAGTTAAAACTACTGGAGAAGAAAGATACTACAGCCCAGCTATTGGTTATAAAAGTTTTTATCACACCAAAGTCAGTCTAGACATCAAGCCACAAAAGATTCATATTGGTCAGGCCCTGTATCGTGGAAAGAAATGTCACATATTTATCTTCTGAAACCCATTGTTGGTATGAAATGTAATAGAGTAGATGCCTGCACATTGGTGTAATTAACTAAAACCACATTTTACAGCTTATAAATAGATCTGTTAACATGTGAGCCTTTGCAACCAAGCATATCTGCCTCAGGAACCCTAAGTGTCTTGGATGCAATGTTTTTCCCATTGCAATATACCATATTCCTCGCTCTTTCCCTTTCCCCTATTAAACCAAATGGCATAAGCAAGGACCACAGTGAGTACAGGGAAAAAAATACAGGCAAACGCTATTGCTCCATATCTTTCAGAGCTTCAGAGGGGGGAGCTGAAGCAATAGGGCCTGATAGCTAATATTTTGTTTGTGCTGTTTCACAATGGTAATTTGACAATTTAACACAGCTGAAAGCTCTCTCTCTTTCTCTCTCTCTCTCCCTCTCTCTCTCTGTGCACTAAAGCAACAGAGTGTGGTGGAAAATAAATAGCATAAAATCAAATGAAATAACATGAAATAAAATCAGGATGAGCCAGTGCTTCAGGCTCATTACCTTTCTGCTCCCATGGGGCCCAGCAGCCAAGGCTAGATGCTAAATGAGACAATAACACGCATGCATCACACACACATACAAACACACACACACACACACACACACACACACACACACACACACACACACACACACACACACAC
>JBBKCR010000034.1:5985754-5999964 GCA_037577295.1 Ladigesia roloffi | reverse complement strand
AGCAAGAGAAAGAGAGAGAAAGAGCAAGAAAGAAATTAAGAGATAAAGAGAGAGTAAGAGAGAGAAAAAGAGAAGGTGAGAGAGGGAAAGAATGTCAGAGAGAGAGAGAGAGAGAGAGAGAGAGAGAGAAGCAGAAGCAATAGAGGGACAGGCAGACACACAGACAGAGTGGTGGAGAAAAAGTGTGAGAGAAGGAGAGAGGGCTGAGAGTGACGCATTTGCTGCAAGTGACTGGAAGGCTAGGAAATGGATGTTTCTTATGGCTGTTAGGAAACTAAACCTGTTTCAGCCTGCTGACACACAGAACTGCCATTGTTTGTCAGGGAGAAGAGGGGTGTACCTTTAAGGACCAGAGAAGAATGTGACCTCTGTGTTTTTTATTCTCTGTGGGTTCGTCATCCTATAATCAAGTACACACATCCTTTTTGATATATCACTCATGTCAATAATTTCATTTACCGGTCATTACTGTCCCAATCAATTAACATATGGCATCATTTAAATGGTTAGAATCACCATATAAAAATATTAAAAGACTAAACCGTGGTGATTAACCAGCTCTCTCTCTTCTCTCTGCATCTGAGCTCTTCCACCACATTACAAACTCCAACACCTGGTAAGTCTGTTTCATCCATTCTCTGAAAGGATGACAGAGCCGTATCTTGTGAGCTCAGCTGAGTGGGACATGCTGGTGGATCTGGAGGATCGCCCCTTCTTCACAGCCCCATTACTCACCGTACGTGTCCTTCGCTGCTCACAATATTATCCTATTCAGAGCAAATCCACTGCCTCGTCACTGCCACCTCTCCTCCTATCATCTTGGGCTATCCAAGGTTAATCCAACATATCCTCTCATCTCCTGGTCACAATGCAGAATTCTTCAATGGGGGGACCTGCCAGGAACTATACTTGTCAATGCCGGCTGGGACGTGTTCAGCGGAGCCCCAGGACCCCGGAGTTGATGTTTCCGCCATGCCAGAGCCGGAGTCGTACCAGGACTTCAAGGAGGTTTTTAGCAAACAACATGCTGTAGGCCTCCCTCATCACTGGCCCTTCAACCTTGTCATTGACCTCCAGCCCGGTACGATTCCACAACAGGGCACTCTCAAAACCTCGTCCTCCCCGGTGGCCACAGGGTTTTTCTTCAAAAAGAAGAAGGCTGGTGGGCTACAACCCTGCGTCAACTACTGGGGATTGAATGAAATCACCATCAAGGACCATCATCCACTCCCCCTGATGAAAACCGCCCTGGATGCTCTCTGCTGGGCAACCGTGTTCACTAAATTAGACCTCAGGAATGAATACAATCTGGTTCGCATTCGAGAGGGCGACGAGTGGAAGATGGCCTTTATTACTCCAACCGGCCACTATGAAACGTTGGTAATGCCATTCGGGTTGTGTAATAGTCCGACAGCATTTCAAAAACTCATTAAGCATGTGCTGTGGGACATGCTGGGTCGCTGGGTATTTGCATACATAGATGACATCCTTATCTACTCGAAGATGGAGGAAGAACATCTTCAGCATATCTGAGCAGTATTAAAGAGGTTGGTGGCCCATCGACTGTTCTGCAAGTTGGAAAAATGCGCTTTCCAGCAGCGATCCACCACATTTCTGAGATTTTGGACGTGGACGCATCGAAAAACCCATTCATTCTAAGGACCAATTCATTCTATGGACCAATTCCCAAAATGTCCTTGGCATCCAGCAGGCAAAATAATTGAATCCCCGGCAGGTGCGGTGTGCCCTTTTTTTTTAACTATTCCATTTTACCACCTCGCACCATCCGGGGTCGAAGAACACCAAAGTGGATACCCTCTCAAGGATGTACTAAGCTAAAACTCCAAATCAACCAACGCCGAGTCCCCTTCAGCCTCTCCTGGTCCCTCGTCGCCCCTGATCACACACCACACTGGACTACTCACTGGCACCTAGTACTTCGTCCACTGGGAGGGCTTCCCAGAAAAGCCTGGACGGTCGGGAGTTGGTCCTGGAGAGGGGGGTACTGTCACATGCATTGGCCATGTGATGCATCAAGGTCAAAGGAAACGAGCAAGTCATGGTATATAAACAGGAAGAGGAAGCTTCCTAATTGCTCTGTCATTGAGTTCAAATGGCCTGACCCGGCAGTCTCAGTTTGGCTCACGTGAGTAACCTTTTCAATTCGCTTTGTGCATGAGTGTGAATGGTGATTCCTGGTGGGATGCTTACTCTGTGTTTTCAGAGCATTCACAGACTAAAGCGTGACATTAACCAGCTCTCTTGCTTTTCTCCGCATCTGAGCTCTTCCTTCACGCTACAAGGGCAAACTCCAACACCTGGTAAGTCTGTTTCATCCATTATCTGAAATATATATGACTGTTGATTTGACATGTTGTAATATTTAAATTCTAAGTAAATTTTCAGTGGAACAAGTACTTAAATTGGCATAATGCCATGTGTGGCGAACTTCCGGAAACAGCATTCGGAATGGCTTCGAATCAAATCATAAATCATAAAGCCTGTTTTTGAACTTCAAAACAGGAAGCTCTGCTCAGCGTTACACTTCAGAACACTTGTGAAGGAGAGAGATAAACATTAAATGTATTTCCAGAACACAGGGAGACTACGTTGCCTGATCTTTGGCAACACATCCAGCTGCTCCAGTGCTCATAACACAAGGTGTCAGGAGAGATGAGAGGAGCGCAGAGGAGACATGGATTAGGGCTCTAATGAGGGGTGCTGTGTCATGTAAAACAAAGAGTAATTGAGAGCGAGAGAAAGGAAAATTTTAATTAAGGTTATAAATCACTTATGTCCGGATCCATTATCGTAGCCGTAGCTCTCATATGTGGGCTCCTTGCCTCAGTCAAAAAAAAATGCTCAGAGTCAACATGAACGTGGGGGAAGAGCTACGCACTGATGCTCCTCTAAACTCTGACGCCTCAGATACTTGAATGGGCGGAAGACACTTTAATTCGGGAGCAGAATTGCAAATTAATAAACTAGACAATGCCTGAAACAGATGATCAAATTTTTGGTAGATATTTGGTATTCTGATAACACGAATTTGATAAATAATATACCACGACTCTCTCTTTGTAGCATAACATGGTGTTTATCCTATAAAATGATACATCCATTATTAATATTATTATGAATTTGTTTTTAAACCTACATATTTAAAATTCATACAAGTGATATAAAGTAATAGAGCAATATAAAATGATCCCAAATTATATATCTGATTCCAAACTTCTGAGCAGTAATATCGCATCTGAGCAATAATATTGCATAATAACTAAGACAGCTGTCAGTCCAAATGGTTTTGATTTAGTAGCCAATATGCATTAGAGGCTGTTTATTGCCACATAAGAGTCAATTTACCACATTTCTCACTGCATTTACAACAGATTGCTGAGTCAATATGCTTTAATATACATCAATCTGCTACACATTATGCAAAACAACAGGCACGACCCTATAAAATAAAGAAGTCAAATTGAAAATTGTTATTCTGACTGATACCAGGCCCCACAAATGCTAATTCAAATGATTGCAGCATATCAGCTTATTGTTTTGTTTATTTTTTAAACTGACAATGAACTTACCGATGTCCTGCAACTGGTATTGCAAATGCAGAAAACCCTTTACAAAAGGAAACTAACACAAGTGTTGTCCGAGCTAACCATCCACACTTGGCTCATGCCACATTACTGGCAGGCATATTAGCACAATTCAGACCCCCCAGCCTCCCTTCATCCCTTCACCCGCTATCCCCCTGTGGAAACTAAAATGGGGGGGTCATGTGGGGGTCTGAGCACGAGTGCACCAGGAGCTGGCGGGGGACTCGTAAGCTGTCAGGACATTCTAACTGGCATTTTGAAGGTCATTAAAATGGAGAACATGAAACAGGGAGCGCTTTTCTGTGTGACTTGGCCTTTAGCTGATGCACAAAGGGCTGCTGTCTCATGGCAACTGCAGATGATATTATGTACCCTACATTAAAAGTTCCCTTTTGAAATCAGGAGGTTTAAGCTCTTGGAAATACATAAAATAAAAAAAAACGACAAAGTCCTGGTGCATTCGGGCACGCCTGCATATTCGCAAAACACACACAAATGCACATGTGCACAAAAAACATACAGTTGGGCACATAGCATGTTCTCCTCTCTTAACTTTCTGCACCATACTTGCTAGTAAAAATATAATTCTTCTGCCGACTTTGCCAGGAATGTAATCCTATTTGTCTAGTCAAATGTGCTGCTTGTGGCTCTGTGGAATTCTCAGAGAATTCTGCTGCATCACATGTAAAACATTTCCACCTCATCTAAGGTCCTTGCAACACCAGAGTTTGACTAGAACCTCCAATAATAGAAAACCTTTTACGCTGCCGAAATGTCCGTGAAAGTCAAATTTGCAATGCGGACTTCTACCTGAGGCCACTGTGGCCCCATTCAACCACGGCAGTGCAGTCTGAGCAGAGAGGGAGTAGGAGAGGTATAGATGCAGTGAAAAAACCTGCTTAAGCTGTGTGAAACTAGCCCCACAATTTCCAGATGCGAAAGTTAATGTCAATAGTCAGCCACAAAGAAAGCGGTATACTGTACCATGTAAATGCACTGGCGGCTCAATTAATTTACAACCATCTCCAGGCCTTCAGAAACTTCAGTTGATTTCCCACTTTGTTACAATTATTGGGTATTAGTGTGTGCATGCTAGTGTCAGAAAGGGACAGAGGCTTTCAGGTTTCAGGGCGTTGGATGGGCCTGTGGGTGGCGTAGAGGCAATGCAAGGGAAATGGATGAAAGAACAGGTTCATTTTTTACACCAGGAAGCACGGCGTTGCCATTGCTCAGGATTATGGCAGGCTGACAGCCCCCTGCCTTCACTGGGAGATTGATGCTGTACAGTCTGCCGCAGTCTGAGCCAGAATACTGCCTTATCTGGCGGAGAACCAACCCTTTCTTATCTGACTGAAGTCTGTATACTCTCGAATATTCTAACTCTATGCACACAGATATGACAAACTTAGTTTCATCATATTCAAACCATACTGTTAACTTTCCAAAGAAAAGATTCATGATAAATTCAATAATGTAAGTCTGTAATCAGCAGACCGCAAAAAATTGTTTCAGAGAGATAACTGGGCTCATCCTTTTAATTTGCTTATGTGTAAAAACGGCATGAGAAACAATTCAATTTTTGCTACAACATGTCTCGTGAAGGCCCTTCTTGAGCAGAACTACTTCAGCTGTTTCAATTTCCATCTCCAAAGACACTATATGGGGATTATCTGTGTCCTGTAAGACGTGATTGGATTCTTTATCCCCGCATGATGCAATGATCTCTTCATTTTACATGTTTTCAGAAGTGTCTCAGTTGACAGTGGGACAGCTGCGGTCGGCACAGCCTGATCACCGATGACCTACTGACAGGTTGATCAGACACACTGCGTGTCATCCATCAAGCTGTGCAAGAGAGAGAGAGAGAAGAGAGAGAGATAAAGCCCATGAGGCTTTGCGGACCATACTCCATTCACCAGGCTGTAATCTTCTCACACTATCCCCTGCAGTCTTACAGACAGATACAGCCCTGTACTGGGGCCTGCTTCTGTTGACTTGTTCAGTCCAGATGAAAAAAAAACAACAATCTGCTTTCACAGCAGTGCGAGAAGTGAAGTCGGAGACAAAAGGTTAGCAATTCAGCACATGTACAGCTTTCTTCTCCGATCACAAGAATCAATATGGCGCGACGAGAAAAAAAGCACAAGGTCAAAGCAATCAGCTTGTGGCAGCACAGTCACGCAAGTTTGACACCATTTCCCAGAAAATGAAGTACAGAATATAGGCCAGAAACGCTCAACTTAATGAGATATTTATTCAAATGCGATTGGCCCGCTCCGCACCCAATCTACTGCATCGAAACATGTGCACACATCAAAGGCCCCATACGGTTGCTATGTTTGCTCGTAACCTAGACAGGATGGGGCTGGGAGAGCTCTTGATTAATCGTAGTTGTCGTCTGGTGTTAGCGGTGATGCCGCTGCATTACACCAGCCCCTTTTGATACCTCAGTCATTGCCGTGGTGACTAATTGCAATTCAAAGCAGACAGGAAACTGATCCCCAAAACAATTACCCTGATCGGGCCAATTGTAATGGCTCTAATCATTTATATTTGCATCCTGGTTAAATATGGATGTATTTGTTATGATAAGATGTCATAGAGCATCTATTTATGATGTAAAGCAGCACAGATCGCAAAGCAGCGACAAAAAGGATAGTAGGTGAGGGTGGGAAAACTCTAAGGTGACAATTTTATAGGAATAAATATAAAAAATAATTAGTTTACCATGTAACGACACTGACAGGCACACCAACCATATAGGAGCACTTGTGAGTATATGTTTGCTGGATGTAGCCCATCTGATCCTACGCATGATCTGTCAAATACCTTCTAAAATGGACTGTATAGACTTAGTCCAATAGTCAGGGCTGGGGGCTGGGGGACTAGTCCGTGCCTAAAATACAGCAACATAAAAAAAAAACAGCAGTGTATGCCCAAGAGGAAAATTCAGAAAATATTTTTTTCCGGCTGAACCCAAAATCTAAAGTGCTTTATTGGTATGGAAACATGGTTTGAAACCAATTAGATTGCAAGCTATGTAACACTTATTACTAACAGCTTCCAGCTAAAGACGTTTAATGACTAACTTTTTCAATACAGCAGCTCTTTCAGGATGAATGCTTCAGTGTTCTTTGCTGTGCTTGCTCCTAGCACTGAAGTTCCTAGCGTAGAAGTATACTTAAAACCTAAAAGGTGTGGAAATAGTAATTACCTTACTATCTGAAAAATTGACTCATTTTTGAATGATCATTCTTCAATAGAAAGGGATTGTGCTGCTTCAGATTGGCTCTGGAATTCAAAACCTCTAAAATACATCAGTAATATTGGTGTTTCTAATAAAATGGCCCATCAGACTAAGTACATTTAACTTATGCAAGTTTGTGATTGTGTGTGTGTGAGACAGAAAAAATGAGAGAGAGAGAAAGAGAAAGAGATAGAGAGAGCGAGAGGAGATTATCAGAACAGAACAGGGAATGTATCCAACAGAGTGCCCATCCACAGGGTCTAGGTCAGCTCTAGAAAGACAGAAGAACACAGACACAGTACGATCAGGAGGAAGGCCTGGAAACCCGGGCCAGATTTAAGGCTCCCAACATTTTCGGCCTCTGCTCACAATTACTGACACCCAAATCACAGGCTGACAACTGCAAATCCTCTTAAAAGATCCTTTTATGTCATACCGTATGATTTTGCTGAGACCCAGTCACTTTGTGTCAGTCACAGGCTGTCCTGTCCCGACACAGAGCAAAGAGCAGGGAGAGCAAACCTGCTTTCCTCACTGTACAAGAAGATAAGTGGATTTAATGAAAGAGAGGAGGGAGGGAGTGAGAGAGAGAGTGTGAAAAAGGAAAATCTAGGGAGGAAGAGAGAGAGAGAATGAGGATCCTGCAGCAGCTTCCTACCAAGCTGCAGAAACCTTCTTACAAGTGCAAGAAAAACTGTATGATCTAGATTCCTAGAGAATGTATTGCACAACAGAATTGATTAATTTTCAGTTCACTGAGGAATGCTTGCTAATTTTGATAAGAAGAAAATGAGCCACAAGAACATGTTCTGCAACAGGGGTGAACAATTTAACAATATGTAATGGCTATCAATAAAACGAAACACCCACAATATATGTCTCATATTTAAAGATTTGCCAATTTCTCATATAACTAACCCTCAGTACTAGTTATGTTTACATATGACATTTTTCTCCAATATGTTAAATCCAGCAAAAACAAAACCAAACAAGAATTATACTTTCAACTGTGGAGGTGTTTTCTCTTTAGATGATGTCTGAATACAGTGGTGTATTTGTGAGTACTTCATGGTTATTACAAATACATACAGATCTCATCCATCATAAATGCGTACAGGCCAGGGGCTCCCTGTCTACTTTTGCCTCTTATTATGTAA
This sequence comes from Ladigesia roloffi, assembly GCA_037577295.1. NCBI lineage: Eukaryota > Metazoa > Chordata > Actinopteri > Characiformes > Alestidae > Ladigesia > Ladigesia roloffi. The sequence goes on along the minus strand of JBBKCR010000034.1, from coordinate 5,991,955 downwards.
TATGGAGACTCACTCTGAGGTATAGGAAAGTGCGACCAGTATTAACTAAGTGATCCACCATCTCAGAAAGTTGGACTCAACTACATAATCAGCTTTTTGAGGTAAAAAATGAACTCATGCTGAACTTAAGCAAGAAATGAACTGCCTACCTACAGAGGTCCTAACAGAGACCTGACTAAGGCACTGGTGAGGGTAAGGCAGACACAGAAGAAGCTAATTTAGGGTGAGGGAAGGGTGACGAGGTCTCAGGTTTAGGAGAAAATACAAAACAAAAGATACCAAAGATATGAAGGGAAGCCTTTGAAAGGATGGAATAGAATACCTGGTGAGCAGGGAGATTTCCCGGGACTTTTCATTTAATTAAATAGTGTTTTGTTTTTTTTGGGGTTTTTTTTTGGAGAAATGGAAAGTGACTTGAAAAAAAACCAAGAAATAACTGGAACAACCCAGAAAGGAATCCTCCAGGGGTTAGGTCTGACACAAACAAGAGAATCATGAGTGATGCCCAGGAGTAAACTCAGTGGGTTTTACCAAATTACAAGCGAGGCTGGTATATTGCTCTTGGAAAGAGAACCCAAGACTAAGCAGGGATGTTCCCCATGAGTATATGGTAAATATTTACCTCCTAATCTAACTGGAACCATGCTAGGCAACTACATATGATCAAGAGTTTGCAAATTCCATCCAAGGTGGTGCCACAGCTATCCATCGCTAAAGTCTAGACAAGTATAATTGGACCTGGTCTCACAGGATGGATATGATAATCCTCCCACTCCCCCAACCAATCAGTGCTGATTTCCAACATGATGATCGTCTGTTAGCTGATGTAATAGAATTGATAGTTAGAGTTGAGCTGTCCAATAATGTGGCCTTTGTGGCATTTTTATAAAATGTTGGCTGCTTCATGTGACTCTGAGGGACTTCTAGTTAGTATTAACTAAAAAATCAGACCTGTAATTGGAACTGTAGAAACACACGGGTGCATTTTGTCAGTTCCAACTTTAGGAAAATTGAAATGTCATGATTCATATTGTGTGACATGAAAATGTCTTTAAGCATTGTTATGAAATTTTTGCTCTTGTTGCATTTACTGTAATTTGGTCAGCTGTACTTTCAGATTTTGTGGGACCAACAGTCATGTAGTACCCAATATTTAATTACACTATTTTAAAGTTATTACTGTAGCTTTGCTTTCCAAATGTATTTATGTACTTGAATGTAAAGAATGTTTTTTTCTTTAGTAAAACAAGACTGCATGCACGGTGACTAATCAAATTCAAATCCTAAAATCTATTCTACTTACAACTAATGTGGGATTGATTGAAAATTTGGAATCTGCTCATTTCAATCAGCTCAGAGTGACAAATGATATCCAATTAGGGCGTGCTGTTATCACCAGCAATTCTCAGGGCTGAGCGATGACGAAAGGGGATGCACAGACGGAGGAAAAAAAAGGAGAGCAAGAGTCAGAAAAGGAGTGAGAAACACACAAAGAAACAAACGGGATGCGTGAGGGAGGAGTCTTTTAACCCAAACTTTGTGTGAGTGATTTAATGGTCCAGAGTATTGTGCCCAGCAGCAGATGGTGAAGCATTCACTCTGAATCTCGTTATGCCACCATGCTATTGTCTGTCTGTCTCTTTCGCTCTCTCACTCACTCTCTCCAGCTCTCGCTCGGCCACCTGTCCTGCATATAAAATGCAGCACTGGCACCTGGGCAGTCTGTTCCCTGACATCATCAAAGTGAGTGAAAGGGGAGGTGGACTTCACACGTCCTGCTTTGTAGACCGCCACCGCAGAGACGGGGAGTCATCTGCTGCCATATGCTTCAACCCTTCCACACCACGGGTCGTTAATGCCACTTCTTTAATTATTTAAGTTTAATTAACCTGTCTCTGTGGCTCCTCTGGCCACAGCATGTGCAGTGTCTGGCAGAGAGCACTTAGCCCTGCCAGAAGCTCGCGCTCATTAGAAATGCTAAACGTTTGGGAGAGATCAGAGAGAAGGGACACTCTAATCTTGCCCTAACAACACAACAGACCACGAGGATGTCTGACTAAACTGTTGGACGGTGTCCGCAAGGCCGGCAGATTGTCAAGGACTCCAGCTGTTTCATCTTCCTTTATCACAAAGAGCGGTGATAAAAGGGCAGGAAGTGGCCTTGTTGAGAAATAGCTCACAGGAGTGTAACTCAGCTCTAGGTTTAATATCCTTTTGTCAGTGGATGCAATCATTAGCAGTGGTACAACACTATAGCACTAAAGCTCTACGCTGCCACTGTGTCAAGCCAAAAGCCTGACTAGCCATATTTACAAACAGGGCGTTGGCGTTTCACACACATGTCATAAATAAGCAAATTATGGAAGTCCGCCTCCACGTAGGATTTCTGTGTTCATGCGCATCTATGAACATGCTTCGTGGAAAACATGCTAAGACCTTTCTGCGGCTCCTCTCAAATGAATATCCACTCTCCTGCGTAGTGCGACCTCATGGGTAATGCAGTCAGAAAATGATCCTGGCAATCCTCTCTGGCTTCTCCCTTGTATCTAGCATATTCTGAAAGGCACCAGTTCTAAATACAATTACTGTACACAGCGAAGCGGAGCGGGGAGGATCCACGGGGACGGCCGGTAAACAAGATGCAGTCATGGGGCACGAGAGAACCGTTCTACTGCTACCTAATTTAATTGGCGCAGTCTCCACGGCTGGCCCCAGGTGACCATTACATGGAATCTGTGCCGACGATGTAGTTAAAACCACTGGAGGCTACACAGATTCATCTTATTTCTGTTATTTTCTCCCGACGGATGTTTTTTTTCTCTTACTGTTTTTCATTCTGTCGCTGTCCACATGAAGACCACATTCGTACAGAATAAGGTTATCCAGCATGATGGGAAGTTCATGAATGACACAGCAGCAATAAGCAGTAAAAGACGGACAGCAACGTGGAGTTTTATTCATAGACAGAGTGTGCGGCAGAAGTGGGCAGTGTAGCATATCATATTGTTTTTGGTACACTTACCCTGGCTATGCTGTGGCCTTTATTTGTATGTTGTTCTGCACTGTCAATTTATGCATATGCCACTGTCACAATTTGCACTAAAACAAATTACCAGCACACACAGGTGGTGCTAGTCAACAGAGTGATGCTGAATCTGTCTGCTCCTGGCTTTGAGGTGCAGAAGTGTTCAGGTGTATTCTAGAGCCTCTCCCAGATGACACAGGAAGGCCTAGACAGAATGACCCAGCCATCACCCCCTGTTCCATCCACCACTCCCTGCAGTCCTATTGGAATCTACTGTGAGTTTGCTCAGCCAGCCATCGCAACCTATCATCATCATCTCTGGCTGGTTATAGCCTGTCTGGGTCCAGAATGTGTTTGCTTTATAGCCAAGTACCAACTCAGATGACACAGAGAACACACTTGGGATATGTTTCAGTGAGCAGCTTATTGTTTTCCTCCAAACTTCACTACAAACTCCACTCACTTTCTTTCCTAAAAGCATGTGGTCTCATATTTACCATCAGCTGGCTATGGACGTGGGCATTTGGACAGCGCCTCCCATGGAAAATGCCGCCTTACTTGTTGTTTGTGCCATTCGATCTGGCTCGGCTGCCTGGTGGCGAGTGTACTTGCAGGGTGTTTACGAGGTGATTTTCACGTTGCAGTGTGCTGTCCAATTGTCAAGAGAGGGCAGGTCTTGCAGTAATAAACCCCACTGGGCCCTGGGCCAGAGGAATTGGTTTCCCAATTCCACAATAAAGCCAGCCTATCAGGTGCCTCCGTCTGCTCCCCAGCAATTCAACAGCCTGCATTTCCTCTCCTAGATATACGCCTATCCCCTCTGACTGCACTACTGTCTGAAGTGCCCAATGACCATTAGGACAACCACAGCTGTAAATTATCAGATGGACTTGCATACCCCTTGATTCTAAGCCTGAAAGGTAGATATCTTGTAAGTAGTGTGTACTGGCATTACAAACACGTGAAGAGGAATACACACACTTCAGGTAGCTCTGTTCATTATTTGTCTGCAACAAACCGATTATAAGATTTTAGCTGTGAGTGTATGTGCCCATCTCCTGTACTAGCATTAATACCAAAAAATAAATAGCATTAACACCAAATACTATAACAGCTGAGCTGAGAATGGTCGGTTAAACTTTCCAATACGTGGTCATAAGCTGTGGCACACAAAGTCCAGTTCCATGTATATGGAATAATATCCGTTTTCAGGAGCATAATTATCCTGCTACTTAGAGGATTTGGTTTGTGAGCACACTCAGTGTCCTGCAGCTTTTATTTCCACAGTGTTCAGGAATAATTGCGCTTTATTTAGAAGCAGCTGGCTCCAGCCAGGGCTCATGGGACATGGGAGACTTGTTTAATCCAGATGAGCGCAGTAGAGGCTGTGTGTGTGGGAGAGAGCATGGTGTGCGGCAGCTTCAGGAATCAGCAAAGCCCTTATTGGTAGCCATTACTGATATTTATTGACCTCCATCTGCCTTGACCTTTGACATTATCTGCAGGAACTTGAGGGGCTATAGCCGCAGAGCTTCCTAAATTACAAAACAAACACAAACACACACACACACACACACACACACACACACACACACACACAAACAAACACACAAATCTCCCACAGTGCTGGTAACCTAGCCATTATCACCACAGCGGACTGTAGGCTTGGTGAACATATAGAGAAGTCTGATCTAAAGACAAAGAGTTTCTCTTTATAACTAACATCCCATTTTTTTTTTTACAATATTTGCAAAAGTATGGAGCTCGTTTTTCCTCATTTACATTTATGATTATTGAGAACGTAAATGCAGATTCTTTTAGACAGAAGTGAAAAGAGAAAATGATTCTTACCTGCAGAAAACAATCAGGTCAGTGACAGGATATAATGAGAGAAAAAGGGGAAAAACAGGAGAAAGGACATTGATTAGAATTGACCAGATTATTGCTCTACATCAATAACATCATATTAGATGGTAAAAGATCATTAAATTGCAATAAAGGCAGGAATATTTACTTAATTGTCCAGTTACTTTTTTTCAGAGCTAGAGATATGACACTAAATCACTAGCAAACACTAGGAGGTGATAAACACCCAACACTATAGATGGTTATCTAATATTTCTCTCATTCTTGGATTGCAAAGGCCAGCGTGCACCTTCTCCAAAGTGAATTAAGTTTTTTTTTCTCTGTCTTCACTGCCAGCCATGCAGCATTGGTGAGCATCACAGCATCTTTAGAGGAAAATGCCAAACCCTCTATTCTGCTGCACAATTGGCCAGCTGGCTACAAATACACACTGGGGAGAGCTGAACCCTGCCATGCTTCCATCCTAGTAAGAACACAACCAACTGCGTCCTTGGAGACCATTGGTTATGAAAACTACATAACACAGCTGAGACAAAATATTAAAATCCAGCTATAGGACAAATCGCAGACCTTACACAGAGCAATCTTTAATTCCTACAGTGCTTTGACCAGAAAAGCTTTCTTTCATGGCTAATTTTGGATATAGTTATTGGTAAATACTTATATCAAATTTATATCAAAGAACTTACTTTGCATGTGGGTGGATGTAAGATGTTAGGATGCATGCAGTTATTTTATTGTGTAATCAAGCTAATGTTAAAATGGTTTGTAAGGCAAATCTGTCATCATTTTCGTCCTGCATAATTTCAGTTAGCTACAACAAAGGCATCTTAGTAAGGGAGCACTTTATACATTATGCATCAACTCCTATTTAGATCTAGTAGATTTGAATTTAAGGAATGCTGTTATGGGCAGAGCACTGATAGGTCCATTTTTAAACAAAGTCTTTATAGTGCAATATAAAAGCATTTTCATTAGTTTCATTAGTAAACGATTTAACCTGGTGTTTTTAAAGCTGTGTATCATTTTCATACTCTACTGTTGCACCCAATAAACCACATTTACAGAAGTGTAATAAGTTACTGATATATGGCGCAAGCCTGTTAGCCTGTGTGCCAGAGAGAGGGTGAAGCGTACAGGTGATGTGGAAGCCTGTGATTACATCCAAAGAATGAAAGGGAAAGAGAGTGAAAGAGATAGACAGAGAAACAGAGAGGGAGAGAGCAAGAGAGTGAGATAGAGGGAGAGAGAGAGAGAGAGAGAGAGAGAGAGAGAGAGAGAGAGAGAGAGAGAGAGAGAGAGAGAGAGAG
>JBBKCR010000034.1:5962465-5982259 GCA_037577295.1 Ladigesia roloffi | reverse complement strand
AGAGAGACAGAGAGAGAGAGAGAGAGAGAGAGAGAGAGAGAGGGAGAGAGAGAGAATGAAAAACGGGAAAAATATACAAAAGTCAGACCATCTTTCTGCTGCTTTCTGCACAGATAACTGTGAAGACATCACACAGAGATGTGTGTTTGAGTGTGATGGTGGGTCTGAAAGTGAAAAGGTCAGGCAGATTGTGTAAGTGTCATCTGCAGAATAAGAGACCAGTTTGGAGAAAGCACTGTGAAATGACTGTTACACGCAACTCTTGTCTGACAGATGATCAACACTAAACCTAGCAAGAGACAAGGAGAGGAAGCAGAATGGAAAGATACCAACATAAAGGATATTGTGTGTGTGTGTGTATGTGTGTTTGTTTGTGTCTGTGTGTGTGCTTAAACAGCAGTATAAGGGATTTGGCCACTTTGTCACCTGCTCTGCCAAAGCTCAGTTACACACCTAGAAGACCAGCAGCTAGAGGCTAGAGCACAGAGCATGACCCTGAAACACACACACCACCAAGGGCTCTGTCACACAGAAGATACCACTCACAGGAAGCACAGAGGGAAAGAGCAGATGGAGAGAGTTGAATGAGAGTTAAATGAGATTTACAGTCAGTATCATAAAAACAGAGAGCGTTAGAGAAAGTCAGAGATACACACCGCTAGTTATATACACCAACCAGTCAAAACATAAAACACTACATTTGCCAAAACATATCTGATCAATTGAGGGGTGGACTCCACAAGACCTTTTGAATGTTCATTTTTATTTACATAGTGCTTTTTGCAACCAATTTTGCCAGAAATCTTTACAAAATCCAGGTCCTATCCCCTAGAGTGAAAATCCAAGGGCAACAGAGGCGAAGAAACAATCCCTAAAGCTGGAGGTAGAAACCCTCGGGAGGAACCAAGACTTTAACCATGAGATACATCTTCTTATCCTAATAATACTGGGCCTATGTGCAAACAGCTAATTACTTTTGAACCATCTATGGCTAACAACGTAGGTACAGTTGGAGTCAGCATAAGTAGTTCCCATTAAAGTTTCTAGTCCACAGCAACAAGAACAATAATCTCTACCAGAGCTTTTGCACATTAGTTGCCCTTGAATGGGGGAGGAGCATGTGGGGTGTTGAATGCAGCTAAACCATTTGAGAATCCTTGGACAAGATAGACCAGCAATCGTGGATGTGGTGGTGGCCTGAAACTCCTATTGTGATCAGTTGAGCTAAACAGATATACAGCATTTCCCCTCTGTGGTATCTGACACCAAGGTGTTAGAATAAGTAGAGCTTCCATGGATCGGACCTGTTTGTCCAACACATCCTGTTGGAAAGAGATCTGGGGAGTAAGGTGGGAGGGTAAAGTCTCTTGATCTCTTTGGTGTGAACCTTTCTTAAACCATTTTTGCAGTGTTCCAGGGTGCAATGGCCTGCTGATAGAGGCAACTTTCTTTACAGAATACTGCTGACATGAAGGGGTCTACTTGGTCTGCCACAATGTTTAGGTAGGTGGTATGTGTCAAAGTAACGTCCATGTGAATAAAAGAGTCCAGAGTTTGAGGAAGAATATTTCCAGAGCATCGCACATCCTCAATTTTTTTAAATGTAACATTTTACTGCACTTACATGTAACTTATTACAGCACTTACTGATGGTTCTAATTGTCATTATTAACGATGAATTAATTCACAATGAATTAATTAATTTTCAATTGATTAATAAATCTAGATATGTAAACCAGATCAAAAAAGTACTGCACTGACTTGTTCAAGTGGTTTCGTTTTAAGTCAAACCAGTTATCTTAATCATTCTTTCCAATGCGATAGTTAAATGTAATAATGTTAGGAAATGGACACTCATTTCTGCAATTGGCTGGCAAATTCAGAAAAGCTTTCAGAAGCTAATGTCATCTCCTGGAAGCTTGTACAGAGATTGATCACCCACTGGGAGTGATCAGTTCACAATGCACATCATTACTGTCCTGCCCTTGTGAAATATGAGTCTGAACACAAGACACAGGTGACTGCAACACATTCACTCATTCATTTCAACCACAAAGATAATCATAGGCCAGATGGATCATATGCGGATCCAATAAAAAATATTAATAAAAGCAAGTGTATTATTATGAAAATGAAATAGTTTTGTCTTCTGTGAGAGCTGTCTGATTAATGACCAATCAAAGCCATAATGTGGGACCAAACTCCCTTTTCTGTAAAACACTGCCTCAAGCCTTCAGTTTTATTATCAACATGCTTGTGTTTGAAGCTTTGGTCTAAAGTTGTATCTGGATGACCTGTTAAAGAAAACCTCGTCACCCTGCCAGCATCACAGCATGACAGATCCTTTCCATCCAAATCCAAAAACGAAATGAAATGTGGATTTAAGTTGCTATATGTTCAGAATTCTTGTTAATATTAACACAATCTTCTACTTTGTGACTGCATTGCTGTTAGACAGGATATGGCATAAATGGAAATTCCATCTAACTAGCTGGCATGGCTACCCAAAAAATTTAAAATAATCAATCAGCCCCAATGTGACATGACCCCTGTTTTTTTTTTATTCCACCACTGCTATGAGCTGCCTGCATGGGTACCAGCATGAGGGCAGGGGGTGGGGTGTGAGGGGGTGTGAGGGGGGTGGCCCACTTCCACTGTCTCAGTAGCAGCCGTGCATCTAAAGCTGCTGCTTTCAACAGCATGGGCACTCGCTGCCTCTTTCATCTCTGCTTTCGCCATCATTTCCATTGGCATGGCAGTCGGGCTGACTTGGCAGTGCCAGTGTTGGGCGGCACAAGGGCTTGGGATTTGGCCGGCGCCACGTTTCTCATCAAGATCCGCGATGCTTCAGCAAGAGGGCAAGGCTAAACTGCCCATTTCCTGCCGCGAGCTGGCGCTGGTGCCAATGCAACAAGCCTCTGCCGAGCGGAACCAGCCAAATGGGGTCCACTGGTGTGCAAGAGGAGAAAAAGATAGAAAAGGAGAGAGACAACACTTGGTTCTGGAGAACACTTTGGAGTCGTGGGGTAGGAGATGGAGGTGACCTTTGGGTGTGGATATTCATCATCAGTGCTGACCAAGCAGTTCTACTGAAAGTATTGTACTGCACAGTAGTCCTACAGTCATGTTTGTAAGCATCATTTTTTACAGTGAAGAATGTAAAAAAATCTGTATAAATCTGAAGGATTAAATCCTGGACTATAGTATTCTGAACAGGAAAATGTAAGGCAAATGATAGGGGCTCAATGTTTAGTCCAACTTATCCCAAAGAAGTCTGATGTTCATCACTGCAGAGAATGTAGTTCCATCGCTCATCAGCCCTGTACTGAGAGGTGTAAATGCTCTAGTCGATGCTTAGCATGATGCATGATGACTTAGGCATATCATTCCATTGTACTGGTAAGGTTTCCTACAGAGAAAACACATTAAGTGTAGCTGAAAGGACTCATTCAAAGGGGTATTTTCACACTTTGGGATATACATTTTGCTTATGTTCAATAACAAACATAAAAAAGATGGTTGGAATCATTGGACATATATAACTTGCGGACAGTGTAATTAAATCTAAATATTTTACTCTACTATGTTCTATGGGCTGAGTTAAACCAAGTTGTTTGATTTTTAATCAGGTAAGCCTACCAGTTTCTGGCAGACATCCCTGCTGTCTGTGCTGTGTGTGTGTGTGTGTGTGTGTGTGTGTGTGTGTGTATTGTTGCCTCATGCCATCCCCTTCCTCCATGCTTCAGTGTACTGCCTGCCTCCTGCTGTGGTGCGCTGGTGCATTGTACTTCACTTCCCTTCACATTCAAATGTGGCTTTCTGTGTCCCTATTCTGCCCAAATGCTTCCTTTGCTTCCGCAGACCACTCTTCTGCCCTGTGGGCAGCGTACCCAAGAAGAGTGGTGGGAGAAACGAGGAGAACTGCACTCTGTTCGACAGACCTTCACCATGCTCTTTTAAGAACCCACTGCTTTGAGCTTCACAGTAAGCAAATTTACAGATTTTTGGTTTTTGACTCCAGCCAATTAGCAGGACATCTCTAGTTTGCTATGAGGTAATGAGGGTATGAGATTAATGCGGCTGTATCTAATGGAAGCTTATATTCCATCGGTTAGCATTAGGGCAAACATGCCAAAATGCCACCCTTGCAAAACTGCATACCAACAGCTATTTCAGAGCCTTAGTTTTGTCATTGAGGTATCAGCTTGTTGGTTACATTATAGCTAAAAACATCTTGGCCAATCTGGGGTAAGGGAATGTAAATTAAAATTAGATTTTTTTGCTGAGCTATTGCTTTAAGTGTATCCTTTGAGAACTAACTGCTTCTAGCTTAATGCAGATCAACCACCAATTACACAAAATACCTACTGGCAATGTATTCTCTAGCTTCAGGACCGGGTGTTTAAGGAAGAGTGTTATAATAAAAGAAAGAAGGAAAGTTTATTTAATGAAAGACCCACATAATATAACATTGACAATAACAGTGCCATTATAATGCAATGGTCGTTGCCATAAACTGTCATGACACATTAAGAGAAATAATGCTACTATTCCCGGTATCTGTACTGAAAGAGAAGAAATCACAAGCTGTTTTAAGTACATGGCATTAAACATAAAAGTTTTTGTCATGACAATTAGAAGAATGAGAACATGGCACAGACCATTGATGGGTATAATCAGAATACATCATCTTTCATGAAATGATCATGTCAGTGTTATGCGGCAAGGTTTAGTAAAAGGTTGTCACACCACACTGTTCAATGCACACCATTCTCCCACCCAAGCTGTTCATCTTATTGAATATTCCAGAGTAAAGGATCAATATTTCCAACGACTGGGTGAATGCCTTTACAGATAATATAGCATTATGTAACCATAAGCAGCTTTTGCAACATTGCAGACTATTTTATGGCCCATTTGAGAACTAAGAACAGCAGTTTTACATCAAAACACAACCTGGAGCTCATGAGTCATGGGGAATGAATCTTAAATGCATGATTGAATGCTGATACAACTAAAATATGGATTTAAAATTACTGCGGAATAACATGGCGATGTTTAGATGCCTTTCAGTAGACACGCAGGATGTGAGTAATCAGTGCAGAAGTTCAGTTATATAAGGCAGTCAAATGACCTCTCATGCACATGATTAATTAACTACGTGATCAGCACAGCCAGGCAAAGATCTGCATGGGGTGAAAAAAGTGCTTTAAAACTAGCAATTAATAACCATTTAAGATCCATTGAGTTAATCATTTTCTGAATACTGATTGGGGCAATTATTTCTGTTCACGATTTTAACATTGTGTGGTATTTAGCAAAAGAAAAGCACTCCAAATCAGAACAAATATGTCTGGCCTTGGACTCGTCCAGCCTGAAAAGTAGATGTTCCGTAATTACGACCCTGAATGATTCACCGATGCCTAATTCAAATTTCTGACAGCAATACATCTATGAAACTTTCCTGGAAGAAAGCTTGAGTCTAAACAAGCCGTCTGCCATGCACATTAATTCTGATAAATATGAGAGATGCCTCCTTAACTGCCACCATTTCAAAATTATCCATCAAAATGTCTTGTTTTGCCAACCAAAACAAAACAATCATTCATGTCAAAGGGGAAGACTGATGTTGTTTTGTTATCGGAGCAAAAAATGCATTTCGCCAAAGCAAAATCGCTGAACAGGGTGGCATAATTGGGTTCTTTCCCTCTGTCACCTATTCATTTGCAACAGAAATCTAATGGCTTTTTGTGTGCAATCATGGCAAATGAGGAATTAGAAGGAGTGGGAAAAAAAGCAACATGCAAACAAACAGACAAAAGGTCAGCCTTGGGATGCAAATTTCTTACTTCATTAAAAGATTATAAGGGATCAGATTTTTTTAAAAAGCCAGATTTACACTCAGTGTGCAGAATCTACACTTTCTGAACACTTTCTGAGTGCACTTTGCTTTGGGAAATATTCATGAGCAAATGGCAAAATAAGTTCCACATGACCAAGTGTGTTCTTTTTAATTACACTGACTAAAGAACTACTTTTCTATTACGGGCTTTTTAATCTCTGTTCTACTGGCTCTGCATGGTTAGATCGCTTGCACTGGGAGGATATTACATTTGGGTTTGTGTCTCATAGAAGGCAATGCGCATTAGTGGCAATCAAAACAACATTTCCACGGGCTGCTAGCGGCAGTACTTCAAACCCACCTTGTTCAAAAGATTAATCCACAGCTGTTACGTAAGAGCAATCATAGCAAATTAGACAAACACAGCCCAAGACGCCTCATCTCCAAACGGGCCACTCCAGAGACCCTGATTTTACACTGAGAGACTCTTGTGCCTGTCACTTTTAGTGCAATGTTTTGTGCACTATCATTATTTGTATTACCATCATTTTTATTTTTGACTCTGGAGAGGAAATGAATGATGAATTTGCCGCAGCACTCAAACATTTGTTGGGACAGCCAGTTAGCCTCTTGCGCTGAATTTGTGTTCCAGGCGTTGAACATCGCCATAATTTAGCTTGGAGGCAGAAATCTCCACTCAAACACAACAGCCAGTGATTCATGGTGTTTCGGCAGTGAAAGTGGCTCCTCCAGCAGAATGAAGAGGCTGAATAATGCATTATAGAAGAGGCAGAACAGATTACTGATGCGACAGATACAACTATTAACAGTGATCAATTTGTTCTTGAGTCTGTCACCTGTAACAACGTATCTCTGCTGAAACTGGGAATGAGATAAAACCTATCCAGGTCCATACATCCCATTTTCATCCGACCACCCAAAATGACACAGGCCCCAATAACCCCATATGCAAAAACACCCCAACCACACAAAAACCAGTAACAATGAGCACACAGAGTGTTTACTTCTAGTGAAGTTCAAGCATAGATTTTATTATAGAAAATATAATCCAGGCTGAAAGAGCACATTCTCACATTGTGTGTCTATCTTCCTTGAGTGTTTAAATAGAGCACAGCGACCTACGTGTAGACCTTAAATAAAGTTATTCAATCAAAAATAGCTCATGAAAATGAGATCAGCATCTTTTAACTTAAGCATTTGCTCATTTCAAAAATATCAAATCACCAGGAATGGGAAACAGGGAAACAACAAAAACAAACAATAACAACAACAACAACTACAAACAATCAGAGACTGAATGACCTCATAACTTTTGCTGTTGAGGCTTTCTTTGGTCTGTCTCTGACCCCATATATGGACAAAAATATTGGGACATACATTTTAATTCCTGAATTTAGTTGGCCCTTTAATTCCTGTGAAGGGCAATCTTAATGCTACAGCAGACCAAGACATTTTGAATAGCACCATGCTTCCAACTTTGTGGATCCTCTTTGGTGAAGAATCTTTAATATTTTGGCATGATTGTACCACAATGCCAAAGCAAGTTCCATAAAGACATGGTTGGATGTGAAAGAATTTGACTGATCCACACAGGGTCCTGACTCTACCCCATCCAACACCTTCGGGATAAAATAGAACAGAGATTGCAGTCAAACATCAGTACCTGACCTCATAAATGCTCTACATAATGAAGGGGTACAAATACCCAAATTATGGAGCCAGCTCCATAGTCTACATATATAAATGTATTGTACTTAAGGTCCCTCCTGGTGTAATGGTCAGCATCTCAATACATTTGTCTATATAGTATATTATCAGAAATAGTCCAGAATTTAATCAGTGAGTTGTAAAGGTGAATAAGTCAAGTGAGTTTGTTATTTAATAGACTAACTGAAATACAAGTAAGATATTCTAAGCCTACAAATAATAGGAGAGCTTTAATGGAAGTCAGCTGTGTAGAATGTAGTAATATTATCTTTAAAACAAAAAGTTTGTATTAAATTATTTGAAAAATAAAATGCCGTTGTCCACTGATTTGCTTGCAGGTTTGATGCAGGTATGTGGGTCAAGTGGCCAGATATTAGTTTAAAAAACCACATTATTTTCCTTATCACTATGTTATCATGCTTACATTGACAAATTAATTTTTTGGATACTGTACGCTATTCAATTTCAGCACCAAATGCAGGCATTCTCAGCTGCACAGACAGATTCCCATTCACTGACAGGGTAGGAACTTTGTGCATGCAACCAGGATAGACCAATGGTTCTGAAGCTTTTCAATATTAAGACCCACCTGTCTAGTATGAAATGTTGCCAAGGACCACTTGGCCTCATTAGATGGTATTAAATAACCAATTGTGTGTCTTGATTTTAGATTTACGGCCCAATCAAAAGCCTTCACTGCCCTTCAGTGATTTGTGGCATAGTGGTTGAGAAACCCAAAGTTAGACTATAAAGTGACTGCCCATATTAGCTTTAGTCCATGATACACTACCAAGTGAAACTTGATGTTCGCCTAGTGGTTAGGATACTTCACCCTGGACCAAGAGGTCATAGGATCGAATCCTACCTCCCTGAGCAAGACCCTTAACTCCAAGTTGCTCCAAGGCGACTGCCCCCTGTAGTTAGGGAACGGAAATTGCTTTGGATAAAAGTATCTGATATACGCTACATTTGTATGGGTAAGTTTGGTCGGCCCAGTCAAAAAACATGTTGTGCTAATTTTCTAAGTGAAAATAACTGCACACTCTCCACAGAGAACACACTTCTGCACATTTTATGCACATTAACGCATTAGGGGATAGGGGTATGAAACATTATATGGGGTCTAAACATTTCATATTTAAATTTTTATGCTTTACATTATTTTAAATTCAGCTAATATGTTTTGTGAAGCAAAATGTGCAAAGAAAAGCCACATTTAGGTTTATTCCCTGTACAGGACATGCACTTATTTTAAAACCTGTAAATTATTATCATTTTAACATATGCCATTTGATTGTACTAACTTAACTATAGGGTTTTCATTTGTAATAGTATTCATATATATCTTGACTATATTTCCAATAATATTTCCTCTTGTCAAAAAAATAGTTTGGGAACGAAAACAGGCAACCATATATAGAACCTCCAATTACAGGAGAGACAAATTATTTGTTCCATTAATATGTACATCTAGTAAATGTGTGTATGTTTGTGTGTGTGCATGTGCGCTCATGTGTGTGTATGTGTGATCTTCAGAGCTGTGTGTGCAGGCTGTGGGGAGCGAAGCCAGTGGAACAGATGGGGAGGACAGAGGAGAGCCATTTGCTGGGGAAGTAGCCAGGCTCTCCCACCGCGGGCCACATGGAGCAGCCGCTCTAAAGGGCCTCCATCCCTTTCATACATCAAAACATGTCTTTATATGAAGGGCTTTGCATATGCCAGTGAAGAATTAATGCAGATATTTAAGCTACAGGACATCCAGGCCTGCTCTTAGCCCGTCTGCCAGCTCTGGCACGAAGGGATCAGGTTAGGTCGTACCTGTGTGGTGTGTGCGTGTTTATCAGTGCGCTACAGTCTGCGCCGGGCCACGCCACTGACGGAAAGCTTTCAGTTCATTCCAGCACAGATTAATCGCGGCCACGCCTGTGGAGATTCCACGCGACACCCGGAAACATCAAGAAATATGGACTCGGCAATCTAAATGAGATCATAAAATATCAAACTGCGGCGGGAGGATATAAGTTTCCTCTTTTCAAAGCAGGCCCTAGTATTTATCATTCTCGCACAAAGCCAGTTCTCTCTCTCTTTCTCTCTCACTCTCTCCCTCGTCTCTCTCTCCGTCCTGCCCTTGAGGGAAGGAAATTAGCCACAATGATTTACTTGAACTCAAAGCAACATGTCTCCGGGGACATTCTGCCTCTAATGAACTCATTTACCTTGCTTTAATCACAAATTCACAGCTTGGTCTCTGCACTCCCCTGACACACTCAACAAGTAGCACGGCCCCGATATTTGCCGCTAGCCTCTGCACTGTCTCCCTCTCTTTCTTTCTCTCTTCCTATCTCTCTCCCTCTCTCTTTCTCTCTCTCTCTCTCACTGAACTTTGCTGAGCTAGACGGCTTTTCAATGCGGCCCCAATTAAGCTGCAGTTTAAAGTGTATTCCTTTTGCTCAGTGGCATTTGTTTTTGTCAGTCTAAACAAGACATCTCTAAACCATATGTTATTTATATTGGTGTTGATGTTGATGTGCAAGTCCAAGGAAGAACCATGCAGTAATACATGAATAATAAAAAAAGGTGGGGAAAAAAATGTCCTTTGGGGAAATGCCATGGAAGAACTACTTCGGGTTTTGGTGAATGGTTGTTCAAATGAGATATATGAGCAAGAAGAGACACATAAACTAAAAGTTCTAAATTCAATTAAAAGTTTCTCATTTAACCATATACACAAGGCAAGTACTATCGAGGAACCTTTGTTTTTAGGAGTGTATTTGAAAAGTACTGATACTGGCATTATATTCCTACTAAAGGGCTGGAGGAATTACACTTAATTAATCTCTCTCAGAGAGAGCTGCTTAGCTTGGCAGCCTCTTCTCCGCCGTGGTGGAGCTGACAATCATTATCTTGTCTTCACCTTGCAGCAGATGTCAATAACTCTTAACCACTCGCTCACACATACACTCACACTCACATCTGAGTCTACACTGAAGGAGACAGGGCACATCAACTTCAATTTAGGTCATGGGTTCCTTTATAAAATAGGTGATAAATATTATTATTAACTTATTGTAAAGCACTTTGATTAACTGTTGTTGTAATAGTTCTATATAAATCAAATTGACATTGACATTATTATTAGTAGTAATGCTGTTATTATGTAACCTAGGGAGCTGCTATAAAATGCCCACATTAAACACTGCTAGCATTATGTCAATGGAAAAGGCAAATCCTTATTACCATAAAAATGGTAATAAGATAGATAATAGCAATGAGAGCAATTTTCAAGAGGAACCTATTGGAAAAGTCTCCATTAACCACTTTTATGTAGTGACATGCTTGATGATGAGTTATTTTTGTAAATACATATGAAAAAGAATTCAAATAAACCAGTATGTTCTCTCTATACTGTGCACTATGTTAGCCATTTCATTTTGCACTCCCTTCACTTCCATTGAGACAGCCAATGAGAGCAGTGGTCATTAAAATACAAAATCACCCCTGGAAAATCTGGTGTTTAGAGGAGTAAACACAGTGTCTCGCCATCATTACGATTTTTTTAGTTTTTAAATGGGCACATAGATTGCATGAAAGACCTGATGCCCTCTACATACCGATGATATCCAAAGTGTGCTCAAAACCATTTTAATGCAATTTTTTTTACAATAACGATTATTGGCACACTGGCCACTCATATGTTTTTTCTTGATATGCAAATGGTCTTCAGTTGGTTTGGATGTGCTAATATTCATCAGCAAATAATTATTTGGAGGGCACTGTAGCTTGTCCAATAAGTCTCACACAAACCTGCCTAATTAGCAGAAGAATCATGTACACTTCTATCTAACAGAGTTCTGTTACAAAAAAGTACACGAGTGCAAGTTTTAGCTTACCTACTAATGGTTTCCAAAAATGAGCGGAACAAAAATATGCAGCTCCTGCCATGAGGCCACAGGAAGACAGCTATTTATGGCACCTAATTCTGGACTAGTACCTCGGAAAGAGGAAACATCAAGGCCGGAATTTAATTTAGCAGGAGGGGATGTGCTGGCGCCTCGGCCTGGTGATGGCTCGCCGTGACCTCTCTGTGAGCATCAGCGACAGAGGTGAAAGTGGCGTACGCTGCTCACACTGAGGGGAGATTTCAGTGGCCCACTCTGCTCATATGTCAGCCATTTAGGCGTGAAATTGAATGAGAGCGTGAGTGGTTTATCTGGGCAATCCTGCTTAAGCCTTTCAAAAACCAAAGTGACTGTCGATGCAGGAGTCATATTTGAATTCATAGATTTCCCCAAGAGAGGGAATTTGCTGTTCGTAAACGATCACTCTGTGGGCTTAAACCGCATGTACGAATGGGGCGATTAAACTGTGGCCGCTAATCGGAGCTTTGAATGGAGAGGAATGCCATTTTTCTAGCTCATGTCTACATGCGAGCATAGAGAAAAAAAAGATAAACGGAGTGATGATACATTGACATTAAAATGGTAATTGCAGTATGTTTTAGGTAGCCTTTTACGTTTACTCTGTTGTATAACATTTACCTAACAAAGCCTTAAACATGTCATGGCCAATGTGATATTTTGTCGTGTAACAGTGTCAGGTAAATAGCTGATTTATAATAGCTGGGTATATTAGCTGATTTTGAAATGGCTGATTAGCATGCAACATCAAATATCAACTGTCATTACAATTTCTGGGAATGTAAATATAAATTGTGCATAGCGTAACTGTTGTTTATGTATATCAGTTATGAGAGCATGAGGCAGATATCTGTGCAAATAACGTCAGACATATCACATCACAGTCGTTTGACATGTTATAAGTGTAGCAGTTTTTTGGGGGAAACAACACTGGTTGCTTTTGTGTAGAATCCAATGGCAAACCCAAAAGGGGTGACATATATTTGGCAGCACATGGAACAGTTAGTTCTTGAAGTTGTGCTGAAACATGGTGAGCGAAGACCTGGCACTCATGAGGAAATTACTTTGACACATACCTAAACACTGTTGCGGACCAAGTACACCCCTTTGTAAAAACAGCTTCCCTTAAGGGCACTGGCCTGGTTAAACAGAATAATGCACCCAGCCCCACTGTACAAACAGCTCAAAAATGTTTTAAGGAACATCACAAAGAGGTCAAGGTGTTAACTCGGAGACTGTGGAATGAGATGAATCTTGCAACTCAAAGGATGTATAGGATCTGTTGCTAATGTCTTGGTGCCATATTGAGCAATTGTTTTTAAAGTAATGGCCAATCAGTGCACATGATACCTGACATTGGGCAGCTGGACTGCTAGTGGCACCACTGAGTTAACCTTAAGCAAGGTACCGTCCCCACACACTGCTCCCTGGGTGCCCTGGCTGGGTTTAATACAGAGAATGTCATGCTTTTCACTCTGTGTGCTGTGGTGTGTTCACATATTACAAATGGACACTATATTTTAATACATTTGCTGGATAGGCATTGTGAAGGTATATGTAATAGACAGCATTCATCAGTAAAACAGCAGTGTCACAATGTTTTTGCACACCTTGCATTATGTCAAGCCATCACAATTTGACCCTTGTCAATGTCTCTCAGACCTTTTGCTTGCCTGTTCTCCCTCTTTTCAACAGATCAACTTCACGAACAGACTGCTCACTTGCTGTCTAGTAATCCCACTTCCTGACAGGTGGCAAAATAATGAGATCATTTATGTCAATTCAGTTCTGCTGGTTTTAATATAATGCATGATCAGTGTTTTTATTTCTGCTACATGACCCACAAGGCTCATATTTGCATTTAAACTAGAAAACCACAGAACAAACACTCTGCTGACCATATTTTTGAGGAACCTCTACCAGAAAAGGTCCAGATGTGCCTTCCTGACCACATATACATTAAAGAGTGGTTGGGACTACAGTGCCAGAGATCCCTCAGATGTAAGTAACTAAATGATGATAAAATTCACGATTTAGAAATAACAATGAATGCAAATGTTGAACAGATTCTGCGTAATTACATGCTATTACATCACATCGTATGACCCCACACAGCGCCTATTCACGCATTCACTTTCATTAAAAGAGGAATTTACATATCACAATAATTACTCTGAGTTCATCAAGTGATGTAAATACTTCTTCTGTGTACACAGTCCATGTGTTCTTTCCAGCCAAATCTGTGTTTCTTTTCAAAGATACAAACAGTGCGGATCGGCACTTTCTTAGGAGTATGTAATTTTGTCGCTCCCCTGTTTTCTAACCACCAAACACAGACCGTAATTATTGTACCTCTCCATCGGCATAACAAATGCCATCAGCTGCATCTCAGAGGAGACGAGCCTCAAACGTCTCAATTATACAGAGTGACACCTGCAAAATTAGTATAATGATATTGGACTTTTATACTTCATTGTTTATATTTCTTTTTTCTCCTTTAGATTCTCACTGGCAAGGTGTTTCTGTTATGGTTAATGAGAAGGGGACTAAAGTGCTTAAAGCAAATTGATTTCTTATTGCAAGGTGCAGGAAATAGAAATACAAGCACACTGTCTTTCACTTTGAAAGGGAGACTGCTCTGTCTGCTTTCACACAGAGATAAACCAGGAGCACGCTGTAGAAAATGACTTTCCTCTGAAGCACTCAAGGCCTCCTGGTGGAACCCCATATGTTTTTTAAAGGGGGAAAAACACATTTCAGAAGGGAATGACTACTCATGCTTCCCTTCCACTGAATTCCACAATAAATGATTGAATAAGCACTTTGAAAAAAAAAAAAAAGGCCTCGGCCGAAGAGCCAGTCTGGATCTCATCATCGCTGTGAATAAGTAGCGGCCAGAGCTGCTCAGTGGAGCTGAATGATGTAGCACAGACATCAGGAATGTGAACATTTACTATCTGAATGCGATCCAACTTATATGGTAAACCATCTTTCATGAAATCATCATTTCCCAGATAGTAGACCAGTTCTGATTCATATTTAAACTAATGCAGACTCTTCTAGGTGCTGGCAGTATTGACTATATTGTGTGATTTGCAAGCAAGGCATGTGTTGACTAACTAGTGTGTTGCTGGCTGTTTCAGATTAGTGTTTGTGCATTGTGGAATACATTTTATTAGGCTAATAGCAGAATTTATAACGATATTCTTTTTTAGGTCATATGAGCACACTGTGTCAAAGCTAACAAGGCTCTGAGGTCTTTATACAGCGTCCCTATAATCTACGCCTAGATAATCATAGCATGCATCCCTGGATTGATCAGCAGCCACATACCATACCCATGTGCACTCTGTGGTGCACCACCAGCGCCCAGTTACAATTATTCTAATCATGGCCTTCATCTCTGTATAGAGTCGTCTCTGGGGATCCAGAATCGGAGATTTCTATAAAACAGTAAATCTAACACATGTTAGCTCTTAATTACTAAACTGTTAGTATCAAAATAAAACCGCTTTGTATGTTTTTACAACAGTATGTCAGTATCAGAGATTACAATTTAGTTACCATTTCATGAAGAAAGAACCTAGACAAATGATCCAAAATGCAAAATATGATTACATTTAACATTATAGTGAAAAATTACCCTGCAATACAATTATCCAGGAAAAGTGCCCCTTTTGAAGACCTTTTGAATACCAACAGATTTTCTAATTAATTTATTTTTTGCCAAATGAAAACTGAGGAATTCACATACACTAAACAATTGAAAGACATTCTCTCTTCACATGCGAATTTTAGATTGGCAATTTTCTTACTTTAGCTGTATTTTCAGGCTCTGGGTTTACATTGGTTGTTAGTGGGATCTAACTGTATACATTATGAGATTGTACTGGGTCAAGAACTGTTGACTCATTCTGCCCCAAAACCTTTAGACTAGAGCCAACCAGCAGAGACTCAGCAGGGCTGAGAACCAGGGCAAAAACTCTCGACCAGGCGGTCCAAGCGGTATGGATAGGGTGCTTGTTTATGTTGGTCCACAAGGAAAGTATGTGAATCCCTTCCCTAAAACATAATTCTGTGGCTTGCCTTGTTGCAATTCATGGCCCCAAGCATGCCAAGCCTTACAGCAACAGTGACCACAAATGATAGTTAGGAGCAGAGACACGGATACTTGGTAAAATACTATGTGTTAAAACATTTCGTGCAAGATAACAAGCATTCCCTCTTGGTTTCTTACGACACGATCCAAATTTTTTTTAAAAACGCCCAGTAATCCCAGCATGTAACCTCAACATGTCACCTCTATGGCAACAACACTGTGGTAATTTTAAATGCTGTATATGTAGAAGTTTATGTGCATTTATATATATATATATATATATATATATAGCAGCAAGAGCTGGAAGAATGATTGTTACTGTTTCTTTTTTTTAACTTCCCATCAAGCAAATAATACAACAAGTAACGTTGCATCCAAGTGCTAATTAACTAAATTCGGTATGCCTTAAGGTCAGTTGCCATCTCTTCAGACAAGAGCCTAAATTCAGCTCATTGACTGTCCTGCTGTAATGGGCTGAGTGGATAGACTTCCAACACTGTTTATTAGCTCTGATAGAATAAACACCTCCAGGACACCCACTTTCATAAATCAATCTGCCGAAATTGATTGTTTAGTTTCAGATCAACTCCCTCCTTCACATTCAGTCTCAGACGTGCTGCTCCAGATGGCTGTTTGGGATTCGCACATGTTTTTAGAGGGCGTCTCTCATCTCTGGCTGAAGACCAATGCTGTAATAGTCCATAAGAGACAGGTCCAAAAACACGGACCAAACCGGCACGCCGACTCCTCATAGGCTTCTCTGTAAATTATGCTTGCCTACATCCAGCTATTGTAAAGAAAACTTTTGCATCCTCTCTTGGATCCTGGACCCAACTCCATAAGGTTTCTGTAACACCACTAAATTGAGGTAAAACTTAAATGTTAAAAATTATAATGTTAAAAATAGTCAATGCAGATATACCATTCAAGCAACTGAAATCAACTACCTAACTGAATCTAATTAGGGTATTCAGCAATCGACATAAAGTCAAATTTCAGCTCAGGTCAGGAAATATTAAGTACTTCTCTCCAGTCACACACATAAAATGAGCGCAAACAGCAACTTTAACTTTTAATGTGCATCATTTCAGCCTGGAATAAAGGGTGTTAGGAGCGAACCTGCTTTCGATGATCTCGAGGTCTATTCCAAAAACCTGCCATGAACTCAAGGCCATAGAGCCTCTCCTTGCAGAGTTAACTCGGCTGGAGTTTAAAATGGAGTTTGCAAGGCCATGCAGAGTCTTGTGTGGGTGCTGTGGTTGAGGGCAGATCGTTTGAGAGATGATTAAACATGGATTAGCCGCACTGTCACACTGCACTCCGTCATTATCTCATGCAGAGAGGGAAGGAGAGGAGATGAGAAACAGTCTGGTAGTACAGATTGGCATTTACTAGCTAGAACAGTGAGTAGTGAGACAGAAAAGTGCTCTAAAAGAGAAGGAATTTTAATAACATATCTAATGATTTTGGCTTGAAGCACTCCTTGACAGTAAATTACACAATCTCCAACCCTTAAAAGTGACAAAAACACTATTGCTACCTTGGCTGGTAAAAATACCTTTAATCTAATATTTAATATTTGTCATTATGCAATTATTTGATTACAGAATTATTAGTTAATAGGTGTTTGTTTTTAGAGTACATGTCCTTTTCTGATCATTTGTTTTTTAAAAGCAAATTTATTTATTTAATTAAAAAACATAGAATAGATTATTTTACTGCATGTGACAGTATAGTGGCAAATATACTGTCTAAAAAATATACTGTCTATTCTCTAAAATATTAAAGCCACTGAAATAAGTTTGGGTAATCTTACAAAGTGCTCATATCTATCTAAAGCCCATTTCACACATGCACTGCTATATTTCTGTAAAAGGTATGAGATTTTCCAATGACAGCAACAATATTTATGACTTTTAACACTTTTTAAGAGCACATTTTACACACTTGTGGTTTTGTGCCCTCAGAACACTCTCTAAGCACTTCATAATCAAGAGCTCATAAATACAGACCTACAAAATGATGCATATGCATTGCCACTCCAGATGATTCTGCCTGATAAATAGAGTTGCATGTTGAACAGACAAATTGGGTCATGGGGAGTCTAATGAACACAATTACCATATCGTTGAATCTTCTAATATATCCATATCTACCTTGAGACTGTGTTAAAAATAGGCAAGGCTGCAGGGCATCAAGAAGAAGCTTGCCTAATGAATCTTAGCATTTTACAGAGCTGGGATGGAGGTGTGACAAATCTGAAGGTAATAGCACCTCAGTTACTGACTAGTATGTCTATTGCACCAAGTTCACACACATTCACAAACTATTGCTGGTACTCAAAAATCATTCACAAACTGTCCTGCATTAGACAAACACTAAGGAAAGCATCACACCACGATGATTCAGATACTTTTTAGCTGATAATTATTGAATAATGACCCATTTCATTTTCACATATGTATTTATCAGATATATCTATTTAATACAATGCACCTTATTTTTAATCATGTTGCATATCATCTGGTGTTTTGCCCAAAAGGTGTGGTGTGGTGTGGTGTGTTATCCTAGGTGGGAAATCAAATTCCAGTATACTGCATGGAGGGCAACGATAAAGATCACTACATTGCACTATACTATATTTTTTTAACAGAACTGCTAAATTTATTTACAATTGAGAAAGTAAACCAATAGCAACACTGAAATAATATATTAATCCTAATAAACCAAAATTATTTAAACAAATCCTCTAGTCTCTGAAATGGCAACCTTAGTGAGACAAAAACTTTCTAACCTTTTTTTTTGGTCTTATTTCTCCCCAATATTGCAACTGTCAGTTCTTTCCATTGGCTAGGCCCACTTCTATCACACAATGCTGCCAAAACTGATGGTGTGAAGGCTAGTACAGCTTCCTTTAAGGCAGATTGTCAGAGTGTTCACTTCACTCAACCTGCTTGGGGAAACCAAACTACCAGTTCTCTCATGTCGCCAAACAGCTATTTTACACTTAGTTTAAATCCTTGGTTTAATATATGTAATGTCATTTTTAAGTATTTGCTTCAACAATACTGATATCCCTGTGCCTGTTAAAGGACAACAGTTAGAACCAATTTTGTCTAAATCAGGCAAATGTTTAACTGTATACACTGGGATAATGTTTGTGCATTATCTTGATGAATTTTAACTAAAAAAGTAAGGTTAAGTAAAGTAAACTGTGAGATCCTGAAGAGCTTATAAAATAGGCATTGAGCAAATTGAAAAGCATGTATTAGTAATTCTAAAATGACACTAAGCTTACAAGTCTGGAGGTGAATGGAAAGGGGGGGGGGGCATTCTGGGTTCAGCAAAGGTAAAAGCCTGCAGCCGTAGATTTGCCTTTAAACTTCTTAACCTAAACGAAAGCAGATGGACGAAAGCTTTGCATCCTTTTCCTCCGCCCTGGGTCTGTTTTCTGGTGTGATGATAGCCATGTAATTGCATAAAGTTAATGTGAAATGAAAGTGTTGGAGCTCGAAGAGCATGCAAGAGAGGACTCATCCACCTACGCTGGCCGCCGAGCAGTGTGAAGTATTATTAACTCCATTTACAGCATCAAACACTGCACAAAGTAAGCCATTCATCCATACAGGCACACTCACTGGGGCTAATTACTGCAGGATCAAACATCTACACCATGTGTATAAACTTTGGTGCATATTTTACCCCATTTTTTGCCATATTTCTGTCCTTCTCAGGCTTTCCAGAGAATCTCCACTCATCCATATTTTTTACTGTCCTTTATCCATATCACCCTGAGGCCGGTGAAGGATGGCTCTCAGGGAGATGGCTCCTGTCCTGAGAAGAGGGATACTGAACTCCAGTAGGATCTGGCTACATGGTTTTCCTCTCTTTCTGTGGTGTTTTCTATTCTTCTTTCCCCTCTCTAACACTCTCTAACAACCTAGCTTGAAACGTGTATTTATTTACCTATGTGTCCGGCACCATTGGTCAAATAGACCATCAGTTACTTGTTATAATACTCACAAAACTTAGTTGATTGGAGAAATCGCTGATAATTAATATGCACAATTTTCATAATAATCATGGTGTGATGTATGTGAGATACATTTGAATTTTATATTTCGAGGACTTCATAAAGTTTTCCCTCACATGAAAACGTTTTTTTAAATGTGCGCCGCTGCTCGCTCCTGCTTATGAAAGAAGCTGCG
>JBBKCR010000034.1:5946786-5961998 GCA_037577295.1 Ladigesia roloffi | reverse complement strand
CTCCTGCTTATGAAAGAAGCTGCGTGTGGGCGCATTGTCAACAGGCGTCCATATTATAGCTTTTGAACAATGCGTGAATGATTAAAAACCAGGTTTTTTCTGTTCAGTGGCACAATGACTTTCACTTCTCATAATATAGCAAATTCGCGCTATGCGCCTCACCACACTCCTTCTTTACAGTGTCCCGCCCCACCCAGCACATTTACATCTGGTATAATCACAGCACAGATTTCTGGCAGATAAATGCACGATGCGCTCCCAAAATGTAGCAATGATGGGTTGCGCCAGTGAGCATTGTGCATTATAGGGCCCTTTATCTTGCTCTCCTCTCCAGTCCTGCACTCTAGAGAGCCTCTGTGGTTAGATATTTGAGAGGCTGTCAGAAATTTCTATATAAAGTAGAAGTGATCTGAAGTGCAGTGTTTGAGACTGGATTTGATTGCCTTGTTTGGTGAACACAGTTTGGGAAACTCACTGGAGAAAATTCAATTTTGCCATTTTCTCAACACACATGGGCAAATATCATGTAAATATCATTACTTTCATAACATGGCATTCAGATATCAGTAAATACAGCTCCAGAGAAAAAATAAGGGACCAATGCAAAAAGTTCTGTTTCTCAGGTTGGATCTTTTATATGTATTGAACTCAAGAGCTTTGCTTTATTTTCTAAGAACTGCTGACAAAAAGTCTCCTAATTTCCAAATTAAAATATTGTTCTTTAAAGCATAATTTTAAAGGAAATAAAAATGTCTAAATAAGAGAAATGGTGCAGCATTTACAGAAATCAAATTATTTAAAGCAAGCAAATCTATTGTTCACTCAAACAAAATGGCAATAATTACTTTTGAGGAACTTTATGCAGTGTTTTACCATTTATCTGGTCACATTGCAAGAGGATGGTGATGATTATACAAGTGTTTTTATACTTTTTATTTCTTTTTATACTCTTTAAATAAGATTCAGGTGATCACTAATCAGTACCTCTTAAAACAAAATGAGGTGTATGTGTGGGATCAAAGCATTTATGTCTGTCCATCAATTCACCATATACCAACTTACCCAGCACTTTCATATTCAAGTGTTTCAGCCCAGACTCTGTTCTTAATGAGTTTTAATAAACATTCCTCTTTTACATGTTTGGGTTTAACTTGGTCGACTGAGCAGATGCATTCAAAAGGCATAATATATGCATAAAAAATGGATAAACAATACCTACACAGTACGGGTAATGTAATATGGCAAAATAATGCTACTACTTTGGCCATGCCCAGTCTGTCCAAATATTATCTACTGCTTTGAGTTGGAGAGATCTTTTTAATGTTAAGGGATAAAGATGTAAGTGTTGTGAAATGGTTTTGTAAAATGAGCTATTATAAAATTCAAGAAGAAAGTAGCATGATTTTCTATTGATAAACAGTCCTTTGGTTTACTGCTATTAGTTCAACATTTATGCCCAGAACAGAATTCAGCAACACTTCTAGTGGAAAGACCATTTATCATTGTTTTAATAGGATACTTCATCATAAAGCCAGGTGTGATTCAGAAACATAATATACACTGTATGAAGCAAACATTCCATAAAATAGGTAAAATTAGCATCAAAACACAATATTTGAAAAGATTTCGGAAAAGTTCTCTATCAAGGTATACATAACTATACAACACATCTGTACAGTCTCCCAGCATCTTTGGAAGGTCTGAATGTCTAAAACAATTTGTTATGTATTTAAAACTAAAACTGGAAAATTATATATTATGTAAATATAGTTTGTGACTTTTGTGATATTGTTAACTGTAGTTTTCTATTTACTGTCACTAATGTATTTCTGTCCATGTCCAGCGAACCACAGACAGTCTGAGGGTCCAGACACCACTGGGCACTTGAGCACCCACACACGCTCTCAGTCTCTTACAGTACACAACACTCACACAACACACAAAATAGACTTTTGACTAGTGTCTCTGTGTTCATCTGGGTATGTGCTGCCTTTCAGAAGCCTCAAATTATTTAAAGCAAGCAAATCTATTGTTCACTCAAACAAAATGGCAATAATTACTTTTGAGGAACTTTATGCAGTGTTTTACCATTTATCTGGTCACATTGCAAGAGGATGGTGATGATTATACAAGTGTTTTTATACTTTTTATTTCTTTTTATACTCTTTAAATAAGATTCAGGTGATCACTAATCAGTACCTCTTAAAACAAAATGAGGTGTATGTGTGGGATCAAAGCATTTATGTCTGTCCATCAATTCACCATATACCAACTTACCCAGCACTTTCATATTCAAGTGTTTCAGCCCAGACTCTGTTCTTAATGAGTTTTAATAAACATTCCTCTTTTACATGTTTGGGTTTAACTTGGTCGACTGAGCAGATGCATTCAAAAGGCATAATATATGCATAAAAAATGGATAAACAATACCTACACAGTACGGGTAATGTAATATGGCAAAATAATGCTACTACTTTGGCCATGCCCAGTCTGTCCAAATATTATCTACTGCTTTGAGTTGGAGAGATCTTTTTAATGTTAAGGGATAAAGATGTAAGTGTTGTGAAATGGTTTTGTAAAATGAGCTATTATAAAATTCAAGAAGAAAGTAGCATGATTTTCTATTGATAAACAGTCCTTTGGTTTACTGCTATTAGTTCAACATTTATGCCCAGAACAGAATTCAGCAACACTTCTAGTGGAAAGACCATTTATCATTGTTTTAATAGGATACTTCATCATAAAGCCAGGTGTGATTCAGAAACATAATATACACTGTATGAAGCAAACATTCCATAAAATAGGTAAAATTAGCATCAAAACACAATATTTGAAAAGATTTCGGAAAAGTTCTCTATCAAGGTATACATAACTATACAACACATCTGTACAGTCTCCCAGCATCTTTGGAAGGTCTGAATGTCTAAAACAATTTGTTATGTATTTAAAACTAAAACTGGAAAATTATATATTATGTAAATATAGTTTGTGACTTTTGTGATATTGTTAACTGTAGTTTTCTATTTACTGTCACTAATGTATTTCTGTCCATGTCCAGCGAACCACAGACAGTCTGAGGGTCCAGACACCACTGGGCACTTGAGCACCCACACACGCTCTCAGTCTCTTACAGTACACAACACTCACACAACACACAAAATAGACTTTTGACTAGTGTCTCTGTGTTCATCTGGGTATGTGCTGCCTTTCAGAAGCCTTTTGTACCCTTCCAATGGAAGTATGAATGCCAAGGTCAAAACAGTATTTCCAAGAAAACTTTTAATGACTTCAGTTGAAAAGCAGGCAGGAAGACAAAAAGAGAAGAACCAGATAAGAAGACAAAAGGCAAAACCCTTAATGAAACTCTGCACTGCCACATTACCATTTCACCTGTTTGTATCTTGAGCTGTTTTAGAGAAGAACCTCTGGAACAACAGACAATACATGAAGGCCAAACATTTTAGTTTCAGCATAAGCTGTTTGTGTACAAGGAGAGGAAATTGAGGTATGCAGCCTGCCATTGTAGACAGGTATAAACCTGGACAACCTACCGGGCTCAAGTAAACCTCCCTGTCTGTTACTAAAGCTCTTTCTCCACTGGCTGTCGATAAATGTGCATTAGAGAGAGCGCTGGGAATGGGCATAGGCTAGATTGCATTATTGACTCGGCATTGCTCGACAAAATGGCTGAAGTGTGTGTGAGGTTGCTGTCTGCCAGTGATCAGTTCCCTGTTTTGTAGGCTTGAGAATCAAAACTCCATCGATTCGTCTGCCCCCGGTGCCATGCCTTTTTACCTCCAGCACTGGAGGCCTCATAGAAATGCTGTTATCAATCCCCTAAGGAGTGCTCATTGCATAAAGACAAAACCTCAGTCTGGACGCTAATGGTTTGATGGTGTAGAAAAAACACCTAATGCACTGCATGCTTGTGCATGGTATTCAGGCGGTTAAATGAAATCTGCCACTGAATTCACATGCAGGGTTAAACAATATATCATCACTATTCATTAACATGCCTTTGGCCTCGACAATACAGTAAACCCTAGAATGTAAATACCGATATTACCCCTGTATAGACCGTACTGTTTTCATGTGCTGTCATGTGCACTGTCGTTTTCTTTGGTACAAGCAGGTAAATACAGTAATACATTCATTTATTTTAAAGATAAAAATATAGGGCTTTAAGGAGAACACTTGGAACTCCACAGGGGAAGTCTGGACTGCTGCTGCGTAAAATGGCAGCAGCCACTTCAGATATCCTCTGATATTTTTTTTGCTTTTGTGACTTCCAGGTCTCATCCAGCATGCAACCTAGCCTTCTTACTGGGTTGCTATATTTGGGTGGGGTGCTTAGCAACCTAGCATGAGGACATGGGGATTTACTGTATATATTTGAATGGCTGAGTATTGTACCCACAAAATGTTTTGCTTTGTGGTGTGAGCGACCACATCAATCACAGATGTTCCTTGGGTGTTTGGACAAATGTAGGACAAATGTATTTCAGCCAAATATGATGGAGGCTGATTTTTAAACATATTGTGGTGAGCGCGGAAGAGAGAACGCAAAGACACGCTGATCTTCAGCTCCACCGTCTCCAAATGCAGACTTTGCATGGTTTAGTGTACCCCCAACTGGCATAACAGGAGTATATCAATAAAATCAAACAAATCTCAGCTTTCTCGTCCCTTACTGGCCTCCGGCAGATAACACTCCATAGGATGGTGATGGACAAGAAAGGCTCAGCTACACAAAACAACATATAATAAACATACAATATAAAACATAACAACACATTTACAGACGTAACAAAATTCTACCACCTCTACTGTCACAAAAAACACACTGGCCGACTGGATTATCCTTGGAGACACACATTTTCCTTTGGTAAAAATTGTTATTTAGAAATGACTGATGTTAAAAATGTTTTATAATGTCCCTGTAAAACAAAAAAAATTATTTTAAAGTGTCATTCAGCCCTAATATCGACTGTAATGGAGTTGGCTCAGTCATAGAACACATTAGTCGAGTGATGAAGCTGGTATTTAAATGTCTTCCCTCACCCTCAGAGGGGCCTTGTGCGACTGGACTGTAGTGTCATTTTTCTCCTAATGAAGCTTGGCTCATGGGGCTGGATTGAGAAAAGCACAAACTCCCAGAGTGCTCTAGGGGGGCGCTGCTCTCTCACCCGCAAACGAGTCTCATTCTGAGCCTGGGGGTCCCACAGGGAGGGCAACTTATTAGTGTCCGCCAGAAGACACTTCCGGGGAGAGGACACAATCAGCAGTGCTTATAAAGACATGAAGCCGGCTTTTTTTAATCAGGGCTGCATTTCAAATGAAGCGTGAGAAGTTACCCTTAAGGGATGAGTCTGAGTTAGCTTCCACCATCCTGTTCACTGCATTAAAGCTTCAGTGTTCAGGGTGCACTTGACATTCTCTCAAAGTGGCAAGGATTATATCTTTGTCTCAGTTTTTTTCCAGAACACCTTTTGACTAGTTCCAGAGTGGATATACACTACCAGTCAAAAGTTTAAACACAGTTTCTCATTCAATGTTCTTTCTTATTTTCTACATTGTAGATTAATATTGAAAACAAACAAAATAATGAAGGAATGCATGGAATTATGCAGTAAACAAAATAAGAGTTAAGCCAACTAGAATGTGTTTTGTAAAATGTAATGATGGACTGTTTTATTTTTTATTTTTTTTTTTTTTTTACTTTGTCAAGTGCTTCCTGCCATAATGTGGAGAAGAACCATAGTCGAATAGGATTACTAATTGTATACCAACCCGACCATCTCAACTGATGATCCCAAACACACCAATGAACTCTTGACAAAGAATACCTGTTAATTAAATATAATTCCAGGGGAATGCCTCATGAATCTGATTGAAAAAATGCCAAGAGTAACAAAAACAAAGGAAGTTGTTGAGTAAGAAGGTGTGTCCAAAGTTTTGACTGGTCCTGTATACTGAAGACACCCATTATAAACACAACCAGTCAAAGGTGTTAAGTCACTTTTGGGAGAAATATAAGACCAGTTTAGTTTTAGACAAACAAATGAAAGGAATCCAATACATATGAGTCCAGTGTAACTTAATAGTTAGTATTAATTGAGAAGCTCTAAAAAAGACTAAACGTTTTTATTGTCTAAACGACACAAGAGCAGCAGTATAATAATTTACAGATTAGAGTGCAGTCAACAGCAGCATTACTAGTGTGAGTGAATTATAACATACTATATTCTAGGAGTTGTTACGTGTGCAAATTGCAAAGGGAAGCAAATATTGAGGTACACAACAATAAATAACAATGTAAAAAATTAAGTAGCAGCAGCACGGCTAGAAGAAAAAATATATATAAATACATCAATAAATACAGGGTAGTGAGGTTTTCTTTTTTAGCTGAAATTTTTAATGTGTGCATGCAGTGTGACTGAGAGAAAGAAGTAGTTCAGTTCAAAGAGTATGTGTGTGTGATGTACAGTTTGTTATTCAGTTTTGATTTGAGTCTGATTGCCCATGGGAAGGAAGTGTTGTTCCTCCTGGAAGGGAAGGCCCATATGTGTTAAACTTTCTGCTAGATAGAAGGAGGAGAAAGAGAGTGTGGGAGAGGTGTGTGGGGTCATTCACAATGCTGGTGGCTTTGCAGATGCAGTGTGTGTTGTAAAAGTCTGCAACAGTGCGGAGCGGGCAGTCCTTTTCAGCAGTCCTTAACAATATCGGTAGAGGTCTTGTGACCTGATCTGGCACAATTTCCATACCATGCAGAATGCAACTATAGAGAACTCTCCCTAGTCCTTCTGTGGAATGTTGGGTGTGCCTTCTTGGCAATGTGTGAGGTTATCTGTGATGTGAACGCTAAGAAACTGCACTAAGAATCTTCTGATGTGCAGTGGAGAGTTATCACATAGTGCCCCCCTAAAGTCAACAACTTTTTTTTTTTTTTTTAAATTCAGAGACAGGTTATTGGCACTGATTAAACGCACCATGGTTGTGTCATCAATAAACCTAATGATGTGGTTAGAATTGTGCATTGCTGCATACTCATGCGTCACCAGTAAGAAAAGCAGGAGGCTGAGCACACAGCCTTTGGGGGACCCTGTGCTCAGACTGATGGCACTTGTTGCATTTGATCAAGATTGGCTGAGGTCTCCCATTGGTTTAGCTTTCCCATCAGATGCTGAGGAATGATGGGGTTAAATGCTGGACTGAACTCTATGAACAGCATGCTACCAAAAGTGCCCTTTTTGTCCAAATGGGTGAGGGCCAGGAAACGGTTGGTAGTTATGGGGTCATTTATTTACATTTTGGAATATATGCAATGGTGTGGAGGACACCTGTGATTTTATGTGCCTCTTGATGAGTCTCTGGGAGCACTTTAATGTGATTAGAAAGAAGTGTGACAGGATGGTAGTCACTGAGGCATGACACTGATGACTTATTTGGATGGTGGTGGCTTTGAAGCACATTTAAATGACTGTTGTGCTCAGAGAGATATCGTAGATATCTATGAGAACATTTGGCAGACGTTCTGTGTATTATCTGAGCACATGTCCAGGAGTGCTGTCTGGTGCAGCGGCCTACCATATCTTGACTCTAAACAAAGTCCACTCACCAGCCCTGGTCAAACAGAGTGCCTGGTCATTGGGAAGTAAGGTGGACTTCATTGCCGCCATATTGTTCTATGGCACAAACCATGCATAAAAGTAATTCAGTAGATATGGAACAGAGGCCTACGCAGCACATTCAGGTGGAGACGTCCTCCAGTTGGTGATGGCCCGGATGCCCTGCCACATGAGCTATGTGTTGTCAGTGTCCTGGAAGTGGCTGTGGATTTTCTGAGCATGTGCAGGCTTTGCTGCTCTGATGGCCTTGGACAAGTTGGCCCTTGCTGTTCTCTGGGCAGATTTATAGCCTGACCTGAAGGCAGAGTCATGGCTTCTCAGCAGCATGCACACCTCCGCAGTCACCTATGGCTTCTGGTTGGTTGACTGCAGAGGTGCCCGCGCTACTGATTCCAATCCTATAAATAGAATTAGAGAACTCTACGTATAGATAAATACATAGTTAACTAAATTATATTATTATTATTTAAGATTATTTAGGAAAGAACACCAAAAAACATTTAAACTATAATGCCAATTATAATGAAGTCACAACCACAAATGCACCTTAGTCACAAACACAAACACAAACTGTAGAATATTTATTATTATTAATAGCATTTTTAAAATAAATATTAATAAATACTATTATTTAATTGATCACATTCTATTACTCTGTCTTTCCCCAAGCTGTTTTAATGAAAATACCATTGAGGTATTTTATAATAACAGTTTCTTACACTGATCAGTTTGGAAATAATTTACAATGGCTGCTATGGTTAGACCTGCAATAAAAATATAATTCTGTTGCTTTAAACACACAATGCTCATTATCAGCTGAAAAGGTTAAATTTAAGAAACGTATTATTGATTCTAAATATCTTCTTTACCGGGAAGTATTTACATTTGTAAGTTCCATGTAGATAATTACCCAAATGCATAGATGAATGAATCTGTATTTCTCAGGGGTGACTCAGGTATGGCTGGGACTTTTCGAGGCTCTGGACTGGCTCTAATCCAGCTCCCGCTTGGTGAGCTTCTGACAGAGAGGCCGAGCTTGCTAAGTGGTGAGCACTGTTCTCAGCAGGCCAAACATTTCAACACCTTGTCTGTCTGATATTTCACATCTTGCAATCCATACCTACTCACTGTTCTATTCACACACACTGTTCTATTCACAAACAGCACTTGGACCCTGGCTAGTCTTCCTTATGAAGACTCCAAACTCTTAAAGTCCCAGTAGAAGAAAGAGTGTGTGCTTGTATGTGTGTGAGTTTTGGAGGGGGGGTGGGGGGTGGGGTCACAAGTCAATGTGCCTGTTCATGTTAATGGGCTGGTGTTACTGTGTTACTGTGCAGTTACTATGTTTATCTACATGTTGTGCTTAGCCTCATAAAACAAGGCATGTTTCCAAACCTTAAAACTGCATCACTGCTAATGCATAAACATTTACAATGAGATCTGTTACTTGATTTAGTGCCAAATCTCAATATGGATTCAGTTGTACTAGATTCCTCATGTATATTTAGCACCACTTGCGGGTAGTACTGAGGACTTCCATAAGTTACACTTCAGGGTGCTACAAATGCTTTCTCTTTCTTATTCTACTAAGCAGCTGCTTATTGCTAAAGAAAATCTATATAACTAAGCAAATGTCCTATAACAAATGCTCATTACAGAAAGGCATGCAAAAATGTTTTCTTCAGTGCTTTAAACCTCAAATTATTTTGGCTCAAATATCCATTTATTGACAAAAATAACCCATTTAAGTGATTTGAGTGACATTTCCCAATCCCTGTATCGAAGTTGCAATGATTTGTAGCTCAATATCAAAAGGTCAACATGAATATTTCCTGCAAAACAGGTCTGGTGATAATGTTTACAAGACTTCAGTAGTTAATGCAAACAGAACGCAACCTTTGGGCAAAGTCAGTACCAGTGTGTGAACACAACAGAGGTTTCTGATATGTGTATCCTTGAGCACTGTCATATTTCAAACTTGTAGCTGACAGGTATGCACGTCATATCACACACCTGAAGGATCTTCACTCTTTGGGTCTTCAGGTGTGAATGATGAAACAGGTGCATGTTTTGGGCAAGCTGTACAGTGCTACTTTGTTTATTACACAAAACCAATAAGGGTGCTTCAAACATCAGAATCTGCTGTTATTGCTGGTGTAATCGGATATTCTTTACCACAAAGAGCTCAAAGGAGTTCCATCAAATGTATGCATTCTGATGTTTTTAGTTTGTGAGAAATAAAAAAATACTTTATTATATTTACAAGATGATGAAAAATTACCGAAAGAGGAGGAATCCCTCACACGTATGCCAAATTTATGTCAGTTCCTAAGGTGCAGGCTGTTAAAACAAAACGTGAATCCCATGTACGAACAACGTATTCGGACAAAGACTTAGAAAAATATTTTTGTTCGGGAACCACCCCCCCCCCCCCCCTTATCAAAAGATGGTTCGGCCCTCCAAAATGTTTCAGATTTTTCATGTGGCCCCCTGTAAAAATTAATTGCCCAGCCCTGATCTAGAGCCTGCCTATGTCTGCCATAATGCAAAAGAAGCCAGAGTTCAGGCAGGCATTTGATGGCACTCAGAAATAAGCTGTACTGGCAGAGGGTGTTTTTAAAATGAAAAGGTATGTGTTCACACTACTGGAGGCCTAAGGAAGCCATTGTCAGGCAGCATCATCACAGTGGTTATTTTCCTGCTCCAAATTCTGCTACTATAAAACCTAACGTCTAGACTGCTGCTTTGCGCCTGGGAAACGCTTCAGATGCTTTGTAGACTTTAACAGCAGGGACAGCATGGTAATAAAACTCAATTCAAAGCCTTTGTTGGCTAATGGCTGTCTCTGATTGAATCAAAGGGACGCGGCGAGCAAGACGCTCAGACAGGCTGCGTAGGTACACGTGTCTGCTCAGGGTCAGCCCCAAGGATTCTCTGTAATTGGCACCTTTGAAAAGAAGGGGGGAGCGCTATTTCCATAGAGACACTTCATTTGTTGCTATAGTTTCAGCTCGACCAAGAGTTTGTACGTACCTGTGACGGAGAAAGAAACGGCATTGTCCACTAAGAAGCTTATGGATGAAGAGTGTCTGAGCAGAAAAAGCAGTGAAATAAATAAAAAAGAAAAAAAAGACAATTCAGCCCTACATTCAGAGGAGTTCAATGCTTTAAAGGCACCAAACTGAAAATTACAGACACAGTTTTGTTTTGCTTTCCTGAAAGACAATGAGTTTTCATTGATTCAGTGGAGTAAAAACGAGTTGAGAAGTCAGATGTGCGAAGAAAGCAAGGCTGCACATCATCTGCAGAAAATTAGGCACAGATACCATGCAAAGAACATCAGATGGGTCTTTCATGTCAATGACCTTTTGTGAAATTAGGATTATAGTGGTGAGACAGCAAATCACATAATATCTACAGCTGCACTGATAAGTGCAAGGCCAACATTGAGTAGGCAGATCTCATGGCTATAAACACATAGTCTGATGGATAATAGCTTAGTCTGCAACACAATTGAGCAGAACAGAACTTAAGTCATGATTAAATCTAAACCTTTTTAAGAACACTGAGGCCAGTACACATATTAAACATTATTTTTTGTTTAATACCTCAGTACCAAAAAAGCCTTTTCCACAGAGAATAAAATATCAACAGCACAAATTGGAGACACTCTGCTTGGAGTCAATACATGGAAGGTTGGTGGACAAAACAATATTCCTGGTTGTGTGCCGACATGATGGACAGACCAGCTGTCAGATGATCTCATGTATATCTTAAAAACAGCTCTGAGAATCACAATTGTTCCTTGATTTATAGACATCAGCATCATCCCTGTGTCAAAGTAGTTGTCAGAGTTTTGCCTCAGTGACTCACCCATCACATTCACACATCATTATCATGAAGTACTTTAAGAGGCTTATCATGAGGCACATATAACCAAAGCCACCCCTCAATAGACTCCCTGCAGTTTGCCTATTGTCCCAACTGCTCAGTGGATAATGTCTTCAACAGCACACTTTACTTGGCCCTCACCCACCTAGACAAAAATGACACTTGTGTGAGAATTCTGTTCACAGATTTCTGCACCATCATTCCTTAGCATCTAACAGGGATGTTGAGTGCTGGGCCTGAACACCTCCTCCTACACTGGTTCCTTGAGATCCTGACTCTGAAACCTCAATCATTCTGGACTGGGAGCAATATCTCCAGCAGCATCACACTGAGCACACGGGGGCCGCCAAGGTTGTGTACTCAGGCCTCTCCCATTTACGCTGCGTACCCATGACCATGTAGCAATGCACAGTTCAAAGCACATCATCAAGTTTGCTAATGACACAACCAAGGTGGATTTGATCAGCAGGAATGAAAAGGTGGCATACAGAGAGCATGTTGAACGACTAACAGACTTGTGCAGAGCTGACAATCTGTCTCTGAATTTGGACAATTGAAAAAGATGCTTTCAGGAGGGAACAATGTGATCATTTAACTCTCTCTCTTGCTCTATTTGTGTTTTTGTCCCTGTCTGTAGCCATGCAGTGTTCTGTTTATTTTGTTCCTGTGTTGCGACATGATCCTGGAGGAACTGTGATTCATTTCACTCTGTATTATGTATAACTGAAATGCCAATAAACCAACTTGACTTAACGAGACTCTCTAAAGACCATCCATAGCAAATGCCAACTATGGGTAAAATCCAAGCTCTTTCTGGGGGCTTTTGAAGGTTAATTGGCCTTACAGGTTCCAGGACAAGATATTTAGCATGTTCTTTAAATTAATTCAGCACAGTGGAGCTCTCTTCATTCCCTCTGAAAGTCATGTCTGAAAGGACAGCAACAAAACAAATAAGGATAAAAATGGAAATCGATACTTCATTATGAACTAATTAGAAAACAACAAAGCCAGAGGACTCGAAGAGGGATGTGATAGGTCAAGGACCCAATGGAGGATAAAAGGTCATTTTTATTCACTTCTGTATGAGTCTTCATCAGCGTGCCTGGTTGACTTTCTTTTGGCTAGTGTGTTGAAGATGTGCTCACTGCTGCCTAATGAGCTC
This sequence comes from Ladigesia roloffi, assembly GCA_037577295.1. Classification (NCBI taxonomy): domain Eukaryota; kingdom Metazoa; phylum Chordata; class Actinopteri; order Characiformes; family Alestidae; genus Ladigesia; species Ladigesia roloffi. The sequence continues at coordinate 5,949,317 of JBBKCR010000034.1, read as the reverse complement.
GATGAGAAAAGTCAAACAAAACACTGGATGTCCAAAGTGCTTGAAGAGAAATGAAAGCGCAGATGACCAATGATATGACCAATTAGCTCAAAACCACTGGCCTATTTTAAAATGAACACAAGACACTGACTTACTCTCAATACCCAAAGATGTGATTACTTTAGAGTTTGTAAAATGCAAATTAAACAGTTCCCTATTGATGTTCCACCCAGCAAGTGAAGTCTCATTACATGGCTATTAAGATTCATTCAGAGACGGAGCTTAGAGCAATATCGGAGGGATTAGGCAATGGGAAGTGTCACCATGCACCACATATAATCAACATACTGAGTCAGTGAAAACACTTTTTGAGCCATTAGTGAAGGTGATCTATGGAAGCTTTATATGCATTAGTCTGTCATGTAGGCTGGGTACATATCTCCTCTGTGGTCCAACTGAAAAATATCCTCAAAGCTAGCAGTAATTGATGCAAGACTGAGTGTTTTTTTCATAACACTAGAGCTGCTAAAAACAACTGCCAAAAACATTTTTTCACTGCTGGGAGGAAATCTGCAGATCCTTGTTGCTGATTCGAATTTTAGGTAAATAAATAAAGAAAAAGTTGCACTCATTTGGAACTATGAACAGTTTGTGTCATTTGGCCTGTAGTAAAAGTTTTCAGGGCTTGGTTGCCTTTAAGGAAGGAGAGAGGACGGCAGGAAGACCAAACATTATTTCATTAACAAGTTTCATTAACAAGTCCCTCAAGTGATGTGTGTTGTATTAGCAAAATAATGGAAGACAGTCCAGCTTCAGATTTCCATGCAGAGCACGGGGTAAAAATCAGCCAAATCATCCTACATACCGCAGAAGTGGGCTTTCATAAGGAACAAGCAATTGGCCCTAATCTAGCAGGCGTGCCGGCGGTACTGCGGTCATGTTACTGAGCCATGAACGGCAATGGCCAGAAACATACATTAAAAAGATATAAAGAAAATAGCCTCGCTAAGGCAGCTGCTTTTGCTGAGAACATGAAATATGAAACCAATAGATCTAAGACTGAATCACGTTCATTTTTTTTCCCAGTTTGTGGGAGGAGGTCCCGTTGAGAGCATCAAGAATAATAAGAGACAGGCAATTACATTTCATTTTTGAAATGGGGCTATGGGAAATGATCAGCCTTTGATTTTAAGTCCTTGTTGTTGACTGCTACTAAAAACTTTGCTCTTCCCGACACATCTGTTCTGGGAGAGCAGAAAGAAGGACTCCTCCTGTGATAAAGTAAACAATTCCCAGTGCACCCTAGACACACAACATTTGTACCTTTTTTAAGCCTGCAATTACAAAACCGTGTAGAAAAAAAGACTGTAGGTGAGGCACGATGTGGTGCCAGGCAGAGCAGCAGTTTCCTAAGGTATCATAACCCCCAACTGTTCAGTGCTGTAACCACTGCCAAAGATAACAAAAGTACAGTGTACATTTTTAGGAATTATTACTTCATTTTTCTTAGCTCAAACTAGACACTTCTAAATGGTTTATTCACTCAATTCATATTAAGATTTATAATTTATCATAATGAGCGGTAATACCTGGAGCTCTATTATGTGAAACGTCACTAATTATATTATTATTTGAAATCATGAGCAATAAAACTTTATTAGGATCTTGTTATTCAAATGGATTGCAAGAATCACCTGAACTGAATTTGTTATGTTAGGTGATAACATTTTATTATGGGCTGTAGTTAGCCTCATGTGACTTCTGAAGATTATTTCTCTAAAGTTAAGAGTTTCTGAGTAAAAACTCAGTACATGTTACATATTCAAAAGTTAACTCATCACTATTTAAAGGATTCAGTAAACTCAGGAGATCGCCTGATGCTATTAAGAAACTATAATAACATTTTATCATATTCTAAAGCAGATTCAGTTTGAATGAAGGGGATGTGTTGAAACTGCATAACAAATTCTAAACGAAGTGTCTATTGTGCAGAATTATAACTTATATTGTGTGGGATCAGATATTTGATCCAAGCCAAAATAAATGATCACAAGAATCATGATCTGACCACGCTTTGGCTAAGAGGCCCAATTTCGAAACCAATTCCTGAATGGTATTAAAGGTATGGAACTTTTGCCTATACAAGGACATTTCTATAGTCATAAAATGCCTTCTTCCTCGTTGCCTGAAGGCGAAACGGAGGAGGGCTGCCCAGTTGAATGGATTGGACACTGATGGGGGACCAAGAGCCCCCCTTCCAGGCTCTGTGAGGCCATAAAAGTCACAGATTCAAACCAAAGTTTTTAGCAGTTTCTGAGCAGTTTTGAGCAGTCCGTGGAAGAGCAGTCTGGGAGCAGCATCCAGGACCGGGGACCAGAACATCAACGGAAGAAGATCCCCAAGACAAGCCTGCCATCTGCCCCCCGCTTCACCAACTGCACTGCTTCACCAACTCCATAAAGACTCCAAACTGGAACTTCATCATCTCCACATTGCTTCATCTCCTCTGAACTTCCAAAGCTTCAAGGCCAAAGAACTCCGAAACTCCAAGC
>JBBKCR010000034.1:5907226-5918523 GCA_037577295.1 Ladigesia roloffi | reverse complement strand
TCCTGAGAGGGAAGGAGCCACTCATTGTCACATCTTAAGAAGTACGTCCAGTCTTAAAATGGGATTTTCTGCAGGGCTTAATTTGCCAGAATATTTTGAAAATGCACAAGATAACCAGACATTTTTGTGAGAGATAAATATATTTTATTTATTTTTTGTTTATATGTGGCTTACAAATTGCTATTAAAGCAAAGGATGACAGAGTTTTGACATCTGTAATCCATGTGCATGTTTACATGGCCCTGATGACCTCTGGATGTAATTCTTTAAATTCCAGCTCTAATTTTAATTAGAGAGGCCCAGTCAGGATCAATTAAGATTGAAACTAGCAACGATTCCCCAAACAAGCAATCAGCAACTGGTCAATTTATTATGCTAATAACCTGAACCAGGCAATTGCACCGGCACTGTATTTTAATGCTTCTGCTTCACCTGTACTAAAATTGCATAATTATTATGATAATTGTCATGTCGATAATTATCATAATTGTGATTATGATGACTCACTGTGCTGAAAAGCCAGTTGCCACTTATTGCCAATGAAGCATTATTTAAATAGACTATTGATTTGTGGCTCATTAATTTAAAATGTGTCCTGCACAAACACATAAATGTTTTATAAAGGCAAATTCCAACATTTTCGAAGGTGAAATGACACAACAATTACCTAAAACAGGCTTTACGATGTTATGATGACACTTTTATGTAGGCTTATGTCAGCTGTCATTAAATGCTCATGTATTCAGGGAAGTTTTACTGAAGTAAGCTATGAGATATAGAGGCTCTTTTTCCTTCAAAAGAGCAAGGACAATTCGGTTTTACATGATTTGATCCATTCAATATTAGATATTATTCGAACAAACGGAAGTGAGCAGAATGTAACACTTTGTTTTTTTATATCACACTCAGATCTAAAGACAAAATCCCTGAACAACCCATAACGACCAGGAATGTTCTTAATAATTTGAGATTTCATTACTGTTTCACACTCCTGGTGCAGTGTCTGAAAACTGATTGAGCATCTGTGTTAAATAATAACATAATTTCAACTTCACGGTTGTGTGTGTGTATGAGTGTGTGTGTGTGTGTGTGTGTGTGTTTGTGTTTGTGGCAATGCTGCACATTCTTATCACTGGCAGTTGCTCCAAACATCTGTGTGGGCAGATGTGTCCTCATCATTTACGACGATGAAGCGAGGCTAAATACAGAGGGGTTTCAGGTACACACACCCACCTCACTATGGATTATGTGGAGCAGGGCTGGACTGTTAAAAGAAAGGCACAACAGCTACATGCTGCATTTTCAGTGTATACTACAGGACTTCTAAAGGTCAGTTTACTACTAAGATATGTTTTTCCTGCACAAGCCTCTGAAATGTAGTATGTTGAGCAGTAAGCTGACAGCCAATCTGTCTTTTGGGCAAGTTCACAAATTATTTTCAAAACTGAGTTAAAAAACTGCTGGCTGCCTGCTGAGAGAGAGATAGATAGATAGAGAGAGACAGAGAGAGAGAGAGAGAGAGAGAGAGAGAGAGAGGGTTTACAGATAGAATGGGGGTTTATAGAAAGAGAAAGGGAGAAAGACAGAGAGAGCAGAAGATAGATATAAGGTGAGTGGAGAGAGAAAGAGAGTGGGGGGGACTTAAAGAGATGGAGAAAGTGAGAGAGAGAAAGAGGCATGGACACTGAAGGAGATACAAAGAGAACCTTCTTAGAGAACCTTTTTAAAAGAGAAAGAGGAAGAGTGAGATGCATATGAAAAACAGAAAAACAAAGAGAGAGAGTGAGATAGAGAGAGAACTAGAAATCAGCAGAGAGGGTGTGAAAAATGCTAAGATACAGAAAGTGGGATGCAGAAAGACAGAGGCGTGGAAAGAGAGAGAAAGAGAGAGAAAGAGAAAGGGAGTGAGAGAAATACAGAGAGAATGTAAATATGAGTGTGATAAGGGAGTAGCTAATTATTAAAAACAGAGTGAGCAGTGTTGAAGGGCATGACTCCTCCTCTGTGTGTGTCTGTGTGTGTGTGTTTATGAGTGTGTGTGTGTTTAACTCTGATAAGCGCTCCCCTGCTGCATTAATATGCCTTACACTCATAAAACAGACTGAGAGCTCAAACAGAGGTCAGACTTGGGACGAGACGCTCCAGCCCAGCTGCTCTCAGACACACTCACAAACATACACACACACATGCACACACACACGCACACGTGCAGGAGGAGTACCTGACTCTCATCTGATCCGAAACCAATTAATACTGCTCCAAAGAAACTGAACAGTAGGGGCGCTCCACCTTTAGCCTCATAGCTAACAGCCATCATTACAACACACTTACAGAGGTGCGCTGATTTTATCTGGTAGGTCAAGCAGACAGGGTGCTCTCAGACATCATAGGTACACACACACACACACACACACGTCCTGACTGGGCTTTGTTACCACATTATGGAGCTTAAAATTAAACGAAGGAAAAGCAGATCTCAGGAAATCATTTTACAATAAAAATGTATCTCTCTCTGAGAGTTGGTGTATTACAATGATTTTACAGTGTTTCTGTTTAACCTTATATCTTAGCTTTAAAACAGGTAAATTACATACAATCTTAAAGGTTTTGAGCTTGCAACCATAATGAATTTGAATTACAATGTCCAGCTTAACTACCTCACATGATTGGAGCTTGATTTTCTTCTCTTGATCTAAAATGAAAACGCTGTTTATCCTCAGAAATATCTCGTTTAGTCATAATATGTTCACATGAAAATGAAATGTTTAAGGCAGTTGAGGTGTGTTTGGGTAGCTAAGGGGAACATAATGTCCGAGAGAGCTTTAGGAACTATTTTGTTCCAGCTGAAACTATTTTGTTCCAGCTGTTGGGTGAAGGCTAAGAGGGTTTAAGTGGCAGTGGGTGTATAACAATAAACCTTTACTTTAAAATTTTAACTTTACATCTTAACTTTAAAACAGGCTAATAACACACAATCTCATAATACTAATACATTAAAGGAATCTTAATATCGGTTGATTTTATCAGCTGTTTCACTTACTGCCCTAATTCATCCCTCTCCCTGTTTTGGTGAAGGCTCTCTGCCCAGGCACAGGATCGAGAGAGCCCAGCACACATAATTGTTCACAAATCTGACTTGCGCTTGAGTTTGTTTGTCTAACCCACAGTGTTTAGTGTGTGTTGTAGTGCGGATCCCCAGAAAATCTGTCCATGCTTTGGCAGCCGCCCCGGAGCAAGCATCTGTCAAAACAAATGCTTCTCGTGTTGGCAATAAATAAATGAAAGAATAAATGAATAAATGAATAGATAATCCTGGGAGGAAGAGACGCGAGAACAATCAAATAACAAAATGTCATCCGGTGTCACCTATGAGCCAAGATATATATTAAATTAGACATAGCAAGACAAATGCGAAGTCTTAGAAATATAAATAAATAAATAAATACCATATGCAGTTATTAGGACATAAGCATGATCTGAATTCCAAAAGGGGATTTTCATTCACTGCATGTCTTCAGGTCAAAGGGATAGTCAAGAACAGTCGAAGAATTCCTCAAAAAAAACATGCATAGATAACTGTGAAAAATCTGCCCACATGAAATATTAATGATAAACAAATGTGTAGCAGAGTATGCAAATGTATTATGTAAAATTGATTATTTGCTGAGTTTTACATATTGGCAAAATAGATGAGTGTATGTGTGTATAAATACATATATACATACACATATATATGTACACATTTAATATGTTAAATATTTTAAGCACGTGCCCAATCACAGTGCTGGTGGTGAAACTGGAGTCTACTTTTCCTATATGGTCCCTTACTTCCAGTGGACACTTTTTGGGAAAGAACCTTCACAGTTCCAGGATTTCCACCTGACCTCATATATGCTTTACCAAATAATTCGGCACGACTTCCTACAGAAACTCCAAAATCCTAAAGAAAGCCTTCTAAAAGAGTGGTGGCAAAGGGGACCAACTCCTTATTAAAGTATATGGATTTTAACTCAAAAAAGTGCAAAGTCCCTGTTAGTGTAATGCCTGGCCATTACAGCCCATATAGCTGGTGGCTTGAAAGATAATGATTTGCCCCTGTGATAAGAAGGTTTGAATCTCAGGCCTTCTAGTGGCACCGCCGAGGTTACCTCGAGCAATGAACCACCCCCACACACTGCTCCCTCTGTGCTGCAATGATGCCTGCCCACATCTTTACTTGATGGATGAATTAAATACAGATAATTTCACATTGTTCACACAGTTCTGTGCTGTGGTGTGTTCATGCGTGACAATAAGGGGCCCAGTTTACCCAACATAAACGTTCTGAAGGTCTACCTGAGCATCAGACTGATTTTCCGCATATATCATCAAGCTTGGCTGGAAGTCTACCCATGTAGTTTTGATTACTGACTAGAGAAATGTTGGGTTTTGTTCATTGTGTGTATATAGTAGGGCTGGGTTTTGTTGCTGATTTCCTGAATTGATCCGATTCCGATTCACAAGGTCATGATCCAATTCGATTCTCGATCCGATTCGATTCGATATCGATTCTACAGATTTCTTTGTGTTAATACTAGAGATATTCCTATGCTGCCGGACTGTATTGCAATATTACCTGTGGACAGTAAACTTTTCCAAGAAGTGTTTATTTTATAATTCACCCAATCCAACATTTTAGTATTGTCTATTTAAATTAAAACAACAGCTGCACATGAAGGAAACGAATAACTAACAGGAACAGTATGTGTGTGTGTGTGTGTGTGTGTGTGTGTGTATGTGTGTGAGAGAGTAACAGAGAGAGAGGGAGAGTCATAAATTAAAAGAATTTAGGAAGATAAAGAACTTTTAATTTCTTAAATTTAAAACAATGACAGAGTGGAGTGACTGTTTTACAGCTTTATAGTGCGGTCGCGAGCAGTAGTGGCGACAGGAAAAGATCAATCTGCACATTTTTTAATCGATATCGTATTTTTTGAACGAGAATCGATATTGATCAGTGAATCGATTCTTTGAACCCAGCCCTAGTATATAGTATTACATTCAGAAAGGGAAAGTGTGGTTATTCAGTTCTTAGATGCGTCAGCTTGATCCTCCCTGAGTGGTACTACACAACATAGCACAGTTTTTGTATGAATGTTTATTTATAAGCAGTGTAATAGCAATTTGTTTTTTTTTACATGGTGGCTGGTTCAAAAAGCTTGCACCCCCTTCCCCTACTTCACACCAGTTTAAACTCTTAATGTCATGTGTGCCAAACTCCATGGCATCCTTGTCATAAACGATGTAATCACATTACCAAGTAGTTGGTTCCATAATGAATTACTTTCACATTTGATTTACAATCAGCACTGATGGGTTTGTGTCTGCTTTTTAACTCTGACTGCATGTTTTAATGTCAGAAAATGATTAACACATGTAATATTGATTGAAATTCTGAGCTACAATGCCAACATGCTTTCATAACTAATGAAAACAGTGATAATTTTGTTTTGAAGTGGACGTCTGAGGCCAGGTTAGTAACAAAAGGCTTGAGTGTCCCACATTCAAAATGTCACTACACCCCTCATTCCCCCACAGCTGGAGCGAAGCATAAACACTCTGGAATTAGTTTCCTCGGCATTAAAAGAGCACTTTCCTCTTTCAAACGCCATTCCAGGAGAAACTTTAAGTGTATTACTGCCTTTGTGAATAATGCATTAAGCTAATATAGTCCTTATTTTACAGTGCTGGACTACATTCACTCATTAGGCATCTTCTTTTCATCTTGGAGGACACGCCATAAAATATATAGGTCATCATTATTATAGGTTATTATTTGTCTGTCAAATGTGCCGTTTGAAGTGGTCTAGCCAAGTAAATTAACATTTCCTGGAACAGCTTAGACTCTAAATCGAGAGAAAAGCCTGAATCTAACTGCATCATTTCCACATAAAAACATAAGACCTACATTTCTATCTCCTCCTCTTAAGTCTCACACTGAGAGAGGTCATAATGAATCTATACCTTAAAGTCTACCTAAAGTCACATTTGGTGATTTTTTGCCCATTTGCCTGATCATAACCATCTAAAAATAATAAAAATAAACAAAATGTTCCTCACATTACATTGTGGGTGGGGATTCATAATATTAATCTGTTATACCACATTTCACCTCCCACTACCTAATTTTGAACAATTAGATATTTTAATGAAAATGTAGTAATTCAGTAATGTAGTAATTTAGTGAGTAATTCAGATGCAAAGAGTAAAAATACTCCCCATGATTTTATTGCAACAACTGTAGCTGCTGGTTTGAAGCGACAAGATAACCATGGCAGTTTGAACAAAGTCCTTGGGAGGACTTGGAAGCCTGAATGCCCCACCTTTAGTCTGTGTCAGCAGAAATTAATTGGTCAATTTCCCCAGAAAAAATGTGTGATTTCAAATTACTGTGCAAAATTCTCTACAGCAGAAGAAAAAAAACATGAATCCCAATTCATGTTAACTTTAAGGAGAAAATATGAAACTAATTAAACCACATGCTTTAGCCAAAGTGTGTGGTCCTGGAGTGCATGGTCCTGGAGGAACCTTGTTTTGTTTCAATTTGTAAGGTGTATTTGGCTGAAATGATAATAAATACAATCTAGCCTGTTTGACTTGGCAATATTAAATGTGATTCAAGGGACCTTACTTAGATAAGATATACATCAAATGTGTGAAGAAAAGCAGTGATGATAGTGGCAGACATATAAATGACCATCACTGCCTCAGTGTCCGCTGCTAATACATACAGCTAATACACGGATCATTTCCAGCTTCTCAAAAACACTTCAAGGCAACAACAAGAGGTGATTCAGGTCTGAAGTACATTACTGTTTGAATATAGAATGTTCAGCAATATAAAAGCAATTTGTGGAAGATACAAATATAAAATGATTCTGTTAAGACTGTTAACTCTGCAATTTACAGGAATGTGTAATAATGAAAAAATAAAGAGTTGCATCCAGGTAGTGCAAGAAAGATAAACTGTTATCAGGAAGATATTAAGTAATTATGATGATACAAAGTAATTATTTTTGTTATATGTAGTTCTAACTTAATCACTTTATTCTAATTGTATTACTGTTTTTTCAGAGCTTTTTTTGTTTTTACCAGAATGTCTCTTGTTTGAATCTACTGATCAAATTCTGAGGAAAGTTTAGCAGTAGATAGTATTCATTTATTTTAAAGTTTTTGTTTTGTTTATTTAAAACTAACAGTAAACTGCAACATCTTGAGTTTACCAGTTGTCTCACTTTTAAATGAACAAATCAGTGTTAAATAAAGTCGACAAATGCCTCTTGGAATAAAATACACTACCAGTCAAATGTTTTTGCACACAATGAGATTTTCTACATTTGCATTTAACTCACTTAGTATTTACTAAAAATACATAATGCATAATTATAATTGGAGTCACTGGACAACTGTTAGACATTTATCAAGCCAAGTGTCAGCCAACGGGATGAAACAGTTAATGAGTGCATTTAAAGTTAAGGATAGTCTAGAATTTGACTCTGCATCACCACACAACCAGGTAATAGAATGCCAGGCATGCACAGTTACAGTCTTTCTATGTTTACATATCTTAATTTATACTTCCTCACTCTACATTTCAATGCTTAACAAGGATAACATTCTCCATTTAATGAAAAAATGGACAAGTGGCACAAACATGTGGTATGCAAATACTTTTGACAAATATATCATTACCATTTATATAATATTACTATTATATTATATATTGTGTAGCATATATTATTTCAGTCTACATTACTCAAGACTATTGAGGCTTGTAGACATTCTACATTTCTGGACAGTAGTGTAAATTCCTATGAAATTTCTTGTTCTCTCAGAATGCAAGTTCATGCCAAAAATCTTCAGATTTTAATTTTCACACCATTTTCTCTTTGCACAACGGACATTTTAGATTTTATTTCTACCATCTCAGCTCCCCAAATGCACCATAATCTTGTTACATGTTTCTCTCTCATTTTGGACCTTTTTTTGACTCTGCAATCGTTCTATTTCTAATGCTAAAATGCATTCGATTAATCTACTGAATGAAAATGTGCTTCCTTTATCTGAAGCCTGCGTTCTCCCATCCAAACTCACATTCAGTTTCACCAGGCTTCCTTCTGCTTAGACTGAATAAGGAATTCTCAGCTCTAAAGGTGAAAAGATGGAGGGTTTTACAGGTACACGCAGCTTCTCGCTGCAGTGCAGGTCATCACGACCCTGCTGGCACATCGTGTCCTGCTTCTGACGCATTTGGATGCAAAGATAGAACATCCATAACTACGAATGAAAGGGCTCTGGAAGATTTCTAGGAAATTTCAAGGCCCAACAAAAAAAAAAAAAGATCTTACTCTCAATCCTCATTTACAAAAAACCCTATTTGAACGCTCAACATTAGAGGTGGCTCGTCTAGATCTTTAATTAACAAAATGCTTCAGAAGGCTGTACTATGTTCATAATACCCAGGCAATGAGTGGATCCTAATAGAACAGAAAGGAAACCAATTTGAGCGCCTGCTGATTGGACTCTCCAGCTGAGGAGAACGTAGATTAGAGCTTAGAGCAAAATCATCCGCTTTCAGACAGACGCTCTGAACTCGAGCAGCCCTTATCTGTGCTGAACTCGCTGTGTTTACAGCAGCACCTAGCCTGAACTTGACATGACCTTTCTCCAACTGCATAGCGACATGACTACAGAAAAAAAAGGTCCAGCATCCTCAAAAAGAAACTTAAGCTCCACAAGTCCACCTAACAAGCTCTAATAACACACTCCTACGCCTTATGTGCTTGTTATAAAGTTAACACTGTCATTGTGTTGGGAACCAAACCTTGTTATTTGCTGAAGACAAGTCTAATATGCTCTTCTGTCAGCTATTCAGCAACATGGTCAGCCCACAGCGACAAACACATACGGGTAGCGAAGACGAACACACTCCTGACAACAAATCAATGAAAGGCACTGAATGAACACTCTGGCTTTCCTTTGCGATGATCATGTTATGGAATGGTGGCACCTCTGCATGAAACAAAGATGACAACCTTCTTCGACAATCTGGTGATGACCATGGCAAGGAGGCTTACCTGAAAGGCAAAAAGAGAGAAGGAAAGAAAGATCAGAAGGCAGTCCACACAATCAATCCAAGTTCCCCCCAAGAGGGTAGATACGAAAGATGATGGAGGCGACAGCGGGTCTGACACCACCTGCGATGGTATTTAATCAGTTTACTTTGGTCTGATCTTGTCCCTCCCTTTCCAATTAAATGCCCATCACCCTTTCCCCCACTAGTCTCCTTCGATTCACTGGCCTGAAATGTTGCTTGATACATGGCAAAACAATTACGGTGGAAATTAATTGCAGTAATGTCTTCCGCTGGCTGGCAAGAGAGAGGCACCAGTGCATTAATAAAGGCGGCGTGCCCACTAGAGGAAGGCCCCCATGCACTTCTGAAGGAGAGAGGTCACTCGCTCCTTGGCTTCACACTCATTCATTTCGTCCTGGACACAGATCCAACTGGGCTGCTGCACGCATCTGCTTCGGGTTGCGGCATGGGGGCTGCACACAGCTGCTCGCTGACTGAGACTGATGTGGATGGGTATGGAAGTCATGTACAGGTCAGGACTAGAAAACTACATCTGGGGCAACAGCGTAAGACACATGGTCAGGATTACCCAATCTTTGTGTCTTGTGGCACTAAGTTTCCTCTACAGGACAGCAGGCACAGGATTGTGTCTCTAAGTGGAGTAATGATAGAATCTATACTTTAATATACACAGAACATTATTCTGAACAATAATTCAAATTATTCACAGTTTATTCTGAAATATTTACTAAATCATGGTTACAGTAAGGAAATAAACTCCTGTGCATATTATGTAAAATGGGCACAATTACAGCATTTAGAGAAATACTTTATTAGAAAAAAAAAACTGAACCATTTTATTTTGCACAGCCCTGAGTATGACCAATGAGCATATAAGATTACATTCTCAACAATACTATAATTTAATCGCTACAATGCACTATTATTAGGCCAATTTCTGCTCATATTTGTAATGGGTGTACATATTCCATAATAAATATTGGGCAATGTGTAGACATTTTTAGCTGAAAACTAAACTGCTTTAACACATGTTAGAATAAGGTTGAATATACAAACTAATACTGACCTAGAAAGATGTTAAATAAAAGTTATGTGTTCGCAAAAAAGCTAGAAATCAACTTAAAATAGATCACTAATACTTTAAAAAACATGTTCTAGAAATTGTAAACATTCATAGAAAAAGTAAAGAAATTCTAATAAGCACTATTAAATTTCACCCACACACATGTTGCTAAGAGTAACAAAGGTACAGCAAAATGTGTGATGCTCCCAAATCCTCTTCACAGACAAAGCAGGTAGCGAAATGTCACGACATGAGACTTCAGATCTCTTTAGGCTCTGCTGCAGGAAGGTGTTCATTATATGATGCTGAGCAGCTATGTCATGGTGCTTGGCTTTGAGGTATTTAAGAGCCTAATAATACAATAAAGCCTCGGTGGTGAGCTTTAGCTGCAGTCCCCTTCGCATGCCCCTACTCAAGTATGGGGAATTAGGTGTGTGATGAACGAGATTGCTTCTCTATTCAGCCTCCCTCACACCTCATTTAGTGACTTTTCACACCTGATGTTTCAGGGGATAGTAATAATTACGGTGATGGTTGAAGACTCGAAAAGTACAATCATTTCATCTCCCCAAGAGGGCTACATAAAAACCTTTCCTCCTTTTCACCCATGGCTGGGTCACATTAAGAATTATTGTTCAAAAAAGAAAAGAAAAAGATTTCCCCCAGAACTCTCAACAACTCCTAAATGGTTCCTAAATTGTTCTGGGCCTGGTTGTAAAAAAATTGGTAAAATTGGTATAAAGTCACCAGGATTCTGTGCTTTCGTGCTTGCAATGTCTACACAAAAAATGGTGAATTCTTCAGTGCACTACTGGTTGAAGGTCATGGCCTCTCCAGAGGTTTTAATGGAACCAAACCCAGTTCTATAAAATTCAAACAAATATTAATTAAAGTTGCCTTTAAGTTTTTGCTTACATTAATATCTGGCAACATAATAAATGTAATAAATGCCATTCATCCATCATTTAGAATCTCCAAATGATCCAAAAGAGAGACATTCTCCATGGACCTTCCATGATATATAATAAAATATAACTTTCACCAGACCGATCAACAAGAACAACATAAATATATCCTCCATTAAGGAAAAATAATCAT